>PQWQ01000022.1:600000-795170 GCA_002943765.1 Psoroptes ovis | reverse complement strand
AAATTTTCAGGCTGAAAATTAGGCCTAAATAGGTCGAATAGGCAAAAATTGATTGAAATTTTCGGGCGCCCAAACTCTTATGATCATAATTAATGATGTGGAACCGAGAATATGAGAATCGATCCCAAATAATTATGAGAATCCAAGTGTGAATTATTCCGTTTTATTACTTGTATATGAATAACCCTTTTTTCTACTTTGTCTATAAATTTTAATGGTATTTCATTTTGGTTCTGTGTACATTGTTCTTAGGTTGTCCGAAATTCAGGTCGGTCATTTCAATAGACAGTGTATTGATTTGAGTGTCGTGAACTTTCGTACGACACCATCAATCATAACTCCTGCATATGAATGGCCCTTTCTCTTGTTTATTATCGAATCATTGACAAATCATTGACATCATTTCCTATGCTCATAATCATTATCATTCATTATGAACGGGACCACCAAAAGTAATGGTTGCTAAAGATTTACATTTTCGAATTTGTAAATGATCTCGCCGATACTGCTTGATGGTGGCACTTAGGTATTACCATTAGTGTCATAATCATTATAATTGGCACCGATTTGTTCGGATGCCAATTACCATTTCATACAGTGAAACAACTACCGAATAATCAATGACCAGCCAGACTATACGCCCCTCGAGCACAACCAAAAAAAGGGTCATTCAAATATCAGTTACTATTCACTCTAACGCATATGTCTCATTACTAATCATTCATATCATCATTTTTTCACTTTCACCATCTTTCAACTGAAAGGGTATCATCTCATTATATGTATATGGACATTCATGCATTTCATGTCGGTAGTGTATTCTATGGAAATGTTTACATTCGTACTGAATAACTGCATATATGAATGATCCATTATTTTTTTCTGTGTGCATGCATCTTCTATTCAATGATTATTCATGCGAATAATTTTTCGTTGAAATTTCCGTCTCGGGTGTGTGTGTGTTTGTGCGTTATGGGAATTGTTTGTTTATTCTGTTATTTCATTATTCAGCGGTCGTTATAGAGTCTGTGACTTGGTCGAAACATTTTTTTTTGTAGCAATTTTGACAAACAAAAAAAATTTGTAACAAACTTTGTGAACAGTCCTTGAAAAATTTAATAATCTTCCTCCTACTCCTCCTCCTCCTCCGATCTCTCTCGGTGTTGTGTCGGGTGGGATTAACTTTCCATAAAGGGATTAATCCTTTTCATCCTCTTGGATATTTTTCAAATTAAAAACATTCGAAATCATTGACAAGAAACAAATGAGAATGAGTGAAATGGTTGATTGAATTTGATCAATTGATCCATGGGAGGGGGACCGAGCGGTAGGGGCGGTTGGTAGAGGGCAGTAGGTGTAGTCTCGAAATCCCGGAGAGCGAGGGTTTAAACATACTGAGGGATATGGCATAGAGGTTAAGAGGGCACTGAGATGGTAGGGAGAAAAAGGGTTAATAGAGGGTGCTGAGAATGCGAAACAATCCTCGAATCATTCGACTGAATGCTTTCGAATGTTTCGAATATTTCAAATTTCGATTTCAAAACATCTCGAAAGGATTAATTCAAATGATGATGATTTCAATGAATGAATCATCCGATGAATGAAGGGATTTTCGAAAAATTTGTCTTAGACCGAAAAAAAAAAATTCATGGGCCATTCACAGATTCAGTTACGCTTGTTATGAGGTGAGACCTATTGGGTCGCATAGACGATTAGGTAGCAATAGGTACCTCATATATAAACGACGTACACTCCAGCCATCTAGTCACTGTTCACTAGTCTCTCGTGCCTGCAACATGGTAGCAGAGCTCTACCCACGAATTTAAATTTTAACTTTGTGAATTTTTATACTTGTGAATTTTTTCAACGGCTTTTTATTCTTCTTTGCTTTAATCTATAAATTAATTGTGAAAAATAATAACATTTACCATCGTGTGAAGTAATTAAAATGGTTGAAACTAGAAGTGCATCAAACAATATGGCGAATGAAAATAATTTGGTTGATTCCTTGCGAAATTTGGTAAACAATTTGGTTGATTCCTTGCGAAACTTGGTGATGGCTGAAAATCAACGTCCAAAAATCAATCCAGCACCACTGAATATAAAATTTGATGGAGACAATTTAAAAGATTGGCTTTTCGAACTTAAATTATGGGCGATCGAAAGCAAGTGTGATGAATTGTTGGACGTTGACCAAATGATAATTGGAAAAGAAGAAGACATCAAAATGATAAGAGCAACAATCTTGCGAAACATGAATCGAGATATCGCCATGTTGGTTTGTGATAAGAATTTACCATCTGAGATCATTGAAGAATTGAAAGCAAGATATGAACAGTCGTCCAGCAGAAAGATGGTTCAATTGCACGCAGAATGGAACGCAATTAAAATGAAACCTGATGAATCGTTACAGGCGTACATATCAAGATTTGACCTAAAATTACAAGAGGCTAATAAAGCCGGAGCAAATATTCCAAATGAAATCATTATTGACAAATTCCTCAAGAGCTTAACATCTAAATATGATTCTTATAAACAAGTCTTAGAAATGAGTGATAATCTGGATTATCTTACAATCAAACAGAAATTAATTGGCATAAAATTTGATAATGATAATAATAACAACAGCCAAATTCCATCAAATCAAGCTTTTCAATCGAATCAACAAAATTTTCAACGGTCGCGCAGAATGCCGCGTAAATGTTACAACTGTGGTTCAGCCAATCACATTATTAGAAATTGTCCAACCGCCATTTTGCAACGTCAGCAGCGCCAACAATATGGCCGACAAAACTTCAACCATCAAAGGCGAAATGTCAACAGTCGTCGCGCATTGTTGTCACAGCAAGATGAAAGTGAAAGCATTGAACAACACTACGCATTCGCCGTACCAGACAGCAACAATTCAAATGAGTGGTATGTCGATAGCGCTTCATCGAACCACTACTCCAACAGTGATTTGAACTTCAAGAACAAGCGCAATCATATTTCAACGGTTTTGGCGGCCAATGGCCAGCAATGTTCAGTGCAATCGATTGGTGATATGGATTTGAAAACAGAAAATGGAGTCGTGATGAAATTAAAAAACGTCCAATATATACCAGAATTTGAGAAAAACTTGCTTTCGGTTCCAGCAACCTGTGACCGCGGAAACATTGTCATTTTCAACCGTAACGAATGCATCTTTGTAGATGAAAATTGTGATTTGTATTTCGACGAAACTAAATTGAAAATGAAAGTTCCCCGAAAAAATAATGCTTATGTATTCAATGCAAATAAAACAAATTTTGACAATTATCCCATGTCTCTATTTAATGACGAAAACAATGCTTTCGCGGTAATACCTTGGCATCGTAGATTTGGCCATCCAGGCATAAACAAATTATCCAGAATGTTGAACACCACAATCAGACATTTAGATTGTGAAGAATGCAATATGACCAAAATTGTTAGGACTTCTCATCCTGAGAGATTTGAAAATTTCAAATTGATGCAACGTGTCAGTGCTGATATTATGGGCCCGTTGCCTGATTCGTTTGCTGGCCATAAATATGTATTACATCTAGTTGAGCATTCATCTTCATTTGGTGGTGTCTACATGATCAAGACAAAAACAGAAGCGGTAAAATATGTCATCGATTTCATCAATTATTGCGAAAATCAAACAAACAAAAAATTGAAAGAGTTTTTCTCAGACAATGGCACTGAATTCATAAATTATCAGTTGCAATATCATTTGAAACAGAAGGGTGTAGCATTTTTAACATCAGCACCGTATACACCTCAACAAAACGGAAAAATTGAGAGGAGAAATCGCACTTTGATGGAATGTGCACGCACATTACTCAAAGACGCTAGAATGCCTGATGATTGTTGGCATTTAGCCGTAGGCTGTGCAAATTACCTTATCAATCGATGGCCATCAAGACGAATGTACGTTCCATTCGAGAAATTTACTGGTCAGACCGCAGTGTATAAACACATGAAAATATTCGGATCATTGGTTTATTATCGACTAAGTGACAACATGATACCGAATAAATTTGAATATCGCGGTTCCAAAGCTGTGTTTGTTGGGTACACAGAATCGTCAAAAAACTATTTGCTGATGGACCCAAAGACCAGAAATGTCTTCAAAGCCTGTGATGTTGTGTTTAAAGAAGAGATCATGGGTTTTCCCGAAATTATGAATAACGCTTCGAATGAAATGCCGAGCGTATCTACAGCAAATAGTAATGATAATGGAAATACAAATATTGCCTGTGCAACAAGTAGCACAGATGTGATTACATACAAACAGGCCATTGAGTCAGCAGATCATGACAAATGGGAAGCGGCCATGGATCAAGAATTGAAGAGCTTGATCCAGAAGGGTGTGTATGTAGTGGTGGATCAAGCTCCGAAGAAACCGATTTCAACGAAGTGGGTTCTGCGAAAGAAATCGGATGGACGCTACAAAGCCAGATGTGTGGTTCGAGGATTCGAACAATATGGAATCAACAATCTGTACGCGCCCACACTTCACACATCATCGTTATTATCAGTATTGAGCGTTGCGCTGACCAGAGGGATGGCGATAAGACAGTTTGATATCAGCACAGCGTTTCTAAATTCAAAGCTGGAAGAAGAAGTATATGTAAATCCTCCGCCAGGAGTGAAAGATAAAGTTTGGCGATTAAATAAGGCGCTCTACGGCTTGAAACAAGCCCCTAGAGCTTGGTACCAAACTCTGGCCAACTATTTGAAGATTAATTTGAGATTAAAAAGTTCCCTGGCTGATCCATGCGTCTTCTATGACACGCATGTGATCTTGGCTGTTTATGTTGATGACATCATTATAGCGGGAACAGACGAATCGATAGTCAACAGCATCATTAACAAAATCAAAGTGAAGTTCGAGATACATGACGTCGGCGATTGTTCCAACTATTTGGGTATCAATATAGATGTCAACGATAATGTTATATACCTGGATCAAAAAGCCTATATTGATAATGTATTAGAAAATTTCGGCATGATCGAATGTAATCCAACGCAGATACCAATGGATGATTTTATTGATTTCAATAATTGTCCAATCGACAATAAGTATCCGGTGAAAGAGCTGGTGGGCAGTTTAAATTACATCGCGTCCCGGACCAGACCAGATATTGCGTTGTGTACTTCGTTTATGGGACGATTCGCCGACAAACCGAGTGAACAACTGTGGAATGCGTGCAAACGTGTCCTCAGGTATCTTAAAGGAACCAAGAACCAACGGCTGAAGATCAAGCCTGTTGAAGATCAGATCATCAATGTGTATACAGATGCGAGCTTCCGATCTGATAATAACTGTCATTCAACAAGTGGTACACTCATTATGATGGATAAATCGCCAGTGTACTGGTCATCGAAGAAGCAGCAACGTCTAGCTCAATCAACTAGTGAAGCTGAATTGACCGCGGCGCTAGAAGGCTGGAAATCCGCCGAGCCGATTCGACAGCTGCTGCAAGAATTTGGAATGAAATTAAAAATGAAACTTCACATTGACAACAGTGCTGCAGAAGCCATCATGCGTAATAACGCATTTAAGAGATCGCGATATTTCGATTACGATCAGAAGGTTCTGGTCTCGAAATTGAATGAAGATAATAATCTAATATTGAATAAAGTACCGACATCTGAACAACTGGCTGATGGTCTGACGAAGCCGCTGAACAAAATCAAACTTCAACAGTTTACTGGCAGTGTACTCGTTTAGAAGGGTGTGTTATGAGGTGAGACCTATTGGGTCGCAATAGACGATTAGGTAGCAATAGGTACCTCATATATAAACGACGTACACTCCAGCCATCTAGTCACTGTTCACTAGTCTCTCGTGCCTGCAACAACGCTGATTTTCCGGAAATTTTCCCGAGATTTTCCAGAAAAATTTCCTGAAATCTCCTGAATCAGAATCGCTGTTAGTCTTCGTTCATTTTCATTCATTTTTTCTGCTTAAAAATTCCTCGAAATTTCTTGAAATTCCAAGACTTAATCATCCAACTAATCAATCATTTCATTTCAATTAATTAATGAATAAATTAATTAGTAATTAAGTGTTTTAATGAATAAAAAATTTGATTTCAAAAAAAAAAATCTGAAAAATGACCGCACTACCAGTCGGAGCGTTTCCGACTGTTTGACAACAAAGCTGTCTTTGAATTTGAAATTCTCATAGAAAAACACAGTTACAAGCCCGAGCCACACTCGGGCTTGGCAGATTCAGAGCAAAAAATTTACGACGGGAAAATCCGATCATTGCCGATAGGGCGTTCTCAGCAATTTTCCATCAATCAATTTCTCAAAGCATCGTTTCAATTCATTCATTTTCGCCTTATTATTCTCTTATTTATAAATAATTAATTTCATTAAACCAAAATTTCGCCATCATTCATCGTCTTATTTTGACGGTCTTCATTCATTCATCGTCGTCTTCTTATTCATATGAATTTGATTCCCGCAAGACAATCAATTTTTCGAGGAGAAGAAAATTTTCTTCCGAAAAAAAAAACTAAATATTAGGTTGTCCCATAAGTTCTTGCCGTTTTTTGAATGAAAAAAAAATTTGAAAAACGGAAAAAACTTATGGGACAACCTAATAATTTGATGATAATCAATTATCATCAAATTATCATCATCATCGTCATTATTATTTTGAAATATGCATACTTACACACACAGACACACTCAAATGTTCTCAAATGAAATTAGAATAACGACCGTGAATCATTGCTTCCGAGTGGTTCTCAACCATTTCTCATCAAGCATTCCTGCATAATCTCGCAGTTTTCCTCGGGAATTTTCCCCCGGAAACTTTCCTGGTAATTTTCTTCGGGAATTTCTCCTCGAAATTTTCCCTGGTAAGTTTCTCGTAATTTTCCTCGAGAAACTTTCCCTAATTTTTTTCCGGAAAGTTTCTCGGAAGTTTTTACATCTGGAAACTTTCCGGGAAAAAAATGTAACAATTAATCGAACAAAAGTGTTTGAGAACCACTGAATCGATGGAGATGATTATTTTACACTTGAAACATTTTTCATTTTTCCCAATTTTCTCTCCTCTTCTCTCTGCAAACCGAAAAGTATTTATAAGTACAAGTGTGTAAATAAGTAAGTGCAAGTGTAAATAATTTAATGGTGAATAATGATGATGATGATGAATAATCATAATTATTCGTGTTCGGGTATTGTGTAATACTCATAATTGTGTGTGTGTAATTGAATATATTTAGGTTGTCCGAAAAGTTGTGGCCAATTTTCCTAAGCAACTCTCGATTGATTAAGCGGAATAAACTTTTCGGACAATGCTAATATATGAATGGCGATGAATGTAATGAACTAAGTAAACATTTAGTTCATCGAGTAACAGAATTTATGAATAAATCTCATTTCACACAGACACTACTACTCGATAACATAATGAAATTAATAATTTGTGTGCACACAATAATTCTTTTTCCCTCCGGGGCAAATATGTAATTTCATTTATTCTTTTTATTCATTCATAAATGATGTAATTTAGTAAAAGAAATTTTCGGAAATTTTGCATCTTTTCTTGGTTTCTCCTCGAGTGTACCTAAGTGTAAAATGAACAATGAGAATATTCACCGACGGAGAAAATTTACGCGGAATGATAATTATTATTATGTAACGATATTTGTGAATGATAATTGTGATACGGTATTTGTGAATCATTTTCAAGCGTAATTGATTCGATTTTGTGGCGAAAATTTTTTTCATCTTCGGGAAAGTTTCCAGCAAATGCTTTTGAGAAATATTCTCGAAAAATGTTTCTCCTTGGGAAATTTCCCTGAAAAGTTTTTTCATCGGGAATTTTTCCGTAAAGTTTCTTTGAGGAAATTTTTCAAAAAATTGTTTTTCCGGAAAATTTCTCAAATTTTCATTGTTTTCTTCCTACCTCTCAACCCTTTCATTTATTCGTATGTTGTTGTTGATCACACATCGCTTGCATTCATCCATTGTGTTCAAAATGTCTATGAGATAAAACTATAGACTCCAATTGTGTTTATTGTTTCCGTTTGATTTTCAATTATTTTCTTTCAATTTTCATTTTGAATGAATGAATGAATGAAAATTAATCAAAAACGTATTATATGAATGGAACCAAAAGAATGAATAAACAAAAACACAATAAAATAAACAACCGAACAAACAAAATTGAAAGGGTTAATAATTGAAAATTTTGGTTTTTCGAAATTAACTTTGAGTAAACAATGGGTAAACAACAACAACAAACAGCAGCCAATCGAACCACACACAGGCACTGGAGAACCGATTAGGTTGTCCCATAAGTTCTTGCCGTTTTTTCAATCATTTTCTACGATATAACCGGCGAAAACTTATGGGACAACCAAAGTACATGAGATCAAAGCCCGAGAGGAGAGTTGGTGAAATTAATTGAAAATTTTCGCTCTCCCTCCTCCCTTCACCATCATCGTTGATTAGCTTCGAGGAGTAATAATTTCGCCAAACAATGGATCAATGTGTTTATACGAGAGTGAAACTTGCAAGATATAAATTAAATTTTTTTTTGGGAAATTTTTTCGGGAAAATTTCCCGAAAAAATTAATTATTATCTCCTCATATTCATTTAGTTTGGGTTTTATTGTTTTTCCAAAGAAGAATATTTTTTTAATTGAAATTTTTTGTTTGTTTTTGCTTTTGTGTTTGTAATCCTTTTGGTACTGAAAAATTGAGGGAAATTTTCCGGAAATTTTCCCCGAGAAAATGTTTGCGGGAAAGTTTCCGAGTAAATTAATTTTCAGTACATTTTCTTTCATTTATTTGTGTAATTACTCATCTTTAAGGTTGTCCCATAAGTTCTGGCCGTTTTTAAATTTTTTTTTCGATTCAAAAAACGGCAAGAACTTATGGGACAACCTTGTAATTACTCATTACTCAATCATTTGATCGATTGATCGATTCGATTGATTGACTGAAATATGTGTGTTCTTAAACACCTGAGCCTTGTTGAATAAAGTTGTGAGGCAAAGTTGTAACTGTTTTTTAAGGCCTGAGAAGTCTTTTCAGAAATAATGTTCCCGGGAATTTTCCACGGGCTCAAGAAGAAATCGATTGATTTCAATTATCGATTTCTATTATCGATCTCTTTTAACCCTTTCATTCATCGTCTCTGTGTGTACGTCTCATATCAATCAATTTTCCAGTGGTGAGGGGCCACTTAAGATTATCCTTGGGAAATTTCTCGACAATCTTAGAGACAAAAATTTCTGGGAAATTTTCTGGGAAATTTTCTCAAAAACTTACGGGAAAATTCCCAGAAACTCTTACAGAAACTTCCAAAAACTATTCTCTCTTCAATCCTTTTTTCAAAATATATTAATTTAACCCTTTCTCCTTCTCCTATTCATACTCCTCTCTCTCTTTCTTTGTTTATCAAAAATAACCCTTTAGAAAATGCCAAAAATACTTTTATTCAAATATTAGGTTGTCCCATAAGTTCTTGCCGTTTTTTAAATTTTTTTTTTCATTCGAAAAACGGCAAGAACTTTCGGGACAACCTAATATATATTCATTACTTATTCCATTTTATATCATTCGCTGTTCACTAATTTCAAATAATTTCAACCCTTTCAGCTCTACTCTTTCTTCTCTGAATTTCTTAATTTTTAGCTTGATTTCTTGGGAAATTTCTCCTTCAAACATAAGATTCTATTCAAGAATTGTTTATTCATTCATTTGTTTATTCATTCATTCCGACGAATACTCCTCTTCTATAGTCTCTCATCTCTTCGCTCTCATCACCCAAACAAGTAAACAGCTGTAGGATTTTCTCGGGAACTTTTTCCCCGGTCGAATCTTTGAATTCCTGGGAACTTTTTCCCCGTCGAATCGCTGCCGACTCGAAGAATTCAATGGGGATATTTCGGTTCTGAGTAACTCATTCAGACTCGGGACCCGAGTCGGGTCCGGGACCCGAGACTGAGTTTTCGCTCTTTGAGTTTCTTGGAAAATTTTTGAAAACGTCACGTTAAACAAACACAGTGGAATTGAAATGATTTGAAATCATGAAGAGTACACACATACACACAGAGAGAGAAAAATGAATAAATGAATGGCAGTGAAGTCAACATTTTTGTTTTTTTTTTCAAAAAAAAAAAAAAAAATTTGCTGAGTTTTGAAAGTGAATGAAGAGAGAAAGTTTATGGAAATTTTTTTTTGTTGGGAAAATTTCTGGAAATTTCCACTAACTTTTCCTCCTTGAAAATGAAAATTTCTGAGAAAATTTCCGAGAAAATTTCTCTCCAGACACACCCCTTTCTTCGCTGCTTGACGACAAATATGTTTGAAGTATTAGGTTGTCCGAAAAGTTCTTGCCAATTTTCTCATGATTCCTTTACGTTATAATCGGCAAAAACTTTCCGGACAAACTAATATTATTTACTCTATGATTAAAATGATTTCGAATAATCAATCATCTTCAAAGGGGTGTGGCAGTACCAGCAGCAATCAATTCATCAGTCAATTCATAAATTCACATACTTTCCCTGGAAAGTTTCTTTACGAGAAAGTTTCTCGGAAAATTAAAAACAAAAGGAATTAAATCTGCTCCCTCTTCGCTGTTTCGGTAATCCTCCCATCCACCACCATCTCATACCCCCTACGACCAGCATCATTGGCGTAATGACAATGACAGTCAATGACGCCATGATTGACGTTTGGGAAACTTCCCAGAAAATTCAAATGAGTTTCAAATAAATGAATAAATAAACAAATGAATGAATAAACAATTCTTGAATAGAATCTTATGTTTGAAGGAGAAATTTCCCAAGAAATCAAGCTAAAAATTAAGAAATTCAGAGAAGAAAGAGTAGAGCTGAAAGGGTTGAAATTATTTGAAATTAGTGAACAGCGAATGATATAAAATGGAATAAGTAATGAATATATATTAGGTTGTCCCGAAAGTTCTTGCCGTTTTTCGAATGAAAAAAAAAATTTAAAAAACGGCAAGAACTTATGGGACAACCTAATATTTGAATAAAAGTATTTTTGGCATTTTCTAAAGGGTTATTTTTGATAAACAAAGAAAGAGAGAGAGGAGTATGAATAGGAGAAGGAGAAAGGGTTAAATTAATATATTTTGAAAAAAGGATTGAAGAGAGAATAGTTTTTGGAAGTTTCTGTAAGAGTTTCTGGGAATTTTCCCGTAAGTTTTTGAGAAAATTTCCCAGAAAATTTCCCAGAAATTTTTGTCTCTAAGATTGTCGAGAAATTTCCCAAGGATAATCTTAAGTGGCCCCTCACCACTGGAAAATTGATTGATATGAGACGTACACACAGAGACGATGAATGAAAGGGTTAAAAGAGATCGATAATAGAAATCGATAATTGAAATCAATCGATTTCTTCTTGAGCCCGTGGAAAATTCCCGGGAACATTATTTCTGAAAAGACTTCTCAGGCCTTAAAAAACAGTTACAACTTTGCCTCACAACTTTATTCAACAAGGCTCAGGTGTTTAAGAACACACATATTTCAGTCAATCAATCGAATCGATCAATCGATCAAATGATTGAGTAATGAGTAATTACAAGGTTGTCCCATAAGTTCTTGCCGTTTTTTGAATCGAAAAAAAAATTTAAAAACGGCCAGAACTTATGGGACAACCTTAAAGATGAGTAATTACACAAATAAATGAAAGAAAATGTACTGAAAATTAATTTACTCGGAAACTTTCCCGCAAACATTTTCTCGGGGAAAATTTCCGGAAAATTTCCCTCAATTTTTCAGTACCAAAAGGATTACAAACACAAAAGCAAAAACAAACAAAAAATTTCAATTAAAAAAATATTCTTCTTTGGAAAAACAATAAAACCCAAACTAAATGAATATGAGGAGATAATAATTAATTTTTTCGGGAAATTTTCCCGAAAAAATTTCCCAAAAAAAAATTTAATTTATATCTTGCAAGTTTCACTCTCGTATAAACACATTGATCCATTGTTTGGCGAAATTATTACTCCTCGAAGCTAATCAACGATGATGGTGAAGGGAGGAGGGAGAGCGAAAATTTTCAATTAATTTCACCAACTCTCCTCTCGGGCTTTGATCTCATGTACTTTGGTTGTCCCATAAGTTTTCGCCGGTTATATCGTAGAAAATGATTGAAAAAACGGCAAGAACTTATGGGACAACCTAATCGGTTCTCCAGTGCCTGTGTGTGGTTCGATTGGCTGCTGTTTGTTGTTGTTGTTTACCCATTGTTTACTCAAAGTTAATTTCGAAAAACCAAAATTTTCAATTATTAACCCTTTCAATTTTGTTTGTTCGGTTGTTTATTTTATTGTGTTTTTGTTTATTCATTCTTTTGGTTCCATTCATATAATACGTTTTTGATTAATTTTCATTCATTCATTCATTCAAAATGAAAATTGAAAGAAAATAATTGAAAATCAAACGGAAACAATAAACACAATTGGAGTCTATAGTTTTATCTCATAGACATTTTGAACACAATGGATGAATGCAAGCGATGTGTGATCAACAACAACATACGAATAAATGAAAGGGTTGAGAGGTAGGAAGAAAACAATGAAAATTTGAGAAATTTTCCGGAAAAACAATTTTTTGAAAAATTTCCTCAAAGAAACTTTACGGAAAAATTCCCGATGAAAAAACTTTTCAGGGAAATTTCCCAAGGAGAAACATTTTTCGAGAATATTTCTCAAAAGCATTTGCTGGAAACTTTCCCGAAGATGAAAAAAATTTTCGCCACAAAATCGAATCAATTACGCTTGAAAATGATTCACAAATACCGTATCACAATTATCATTCACAAATATCGTTACATAATAATAATTATCATTCCGCGTAAATTTTCTCCGTCGGTGAATATTCTCATTGTTCATTTTACACTTAGGTATATAACACATCGAAAAATTTAATAAAATTTTCTTATTAAATTCACCAAGTGAATAGTTTTTCGGATGTCGTCCGAAAAGTTCGTTCGGCTCAGAGCTACAATTGCCAATCGAGAAAATTGGTCATGACTTTTCGGACAACCTCAAAGATTGTATCGAAATGGAAAAGATTTTTTTTTCGGGAAAATTTTCCAGAAAATTAAATTTTGTCAAAAAAAATTTTTTCCCTGAAAAAATTTCTGAAAATTGACACAATATCAATTCATCAAAATAGCATTAGTGATAACAGGAATAGTGAATAAGCATATTCAACATCAAATCCTACTGTCGAAATATTCGATCGAATCATGATCACTGTATTTGTGAATTATGCCTTTGAGGCAAAAATTTTTATTGTTAAAATTTGAAATTTTTCGAGAAAATTTCCAAGAAATTTTTTTGTCAAAAAATTTTTTTTGACAAAATTTAATTTTCTGGAAAATTTTCCCGAAAAAAAAAAATCTTTTCCATTTCGATACAATCTTTGAGGTTGTCCGAAAAGTCATGACCAATTTTCTCGATTGGCAATTGTAGCTCTGAGCCGAACGAACTTTTCGGACGACATCCGAAAAACTATTCACTTGGTGAATTTAATAAGAAAATTTTATTAAATTTTTCGATGTGTTATATGGCTGAATGGCCATCGAAAATCGAAAATTTCGATGGCGAAATCGAATTCTCAAATTACTTCCAAGAATCGAATTCTGTCTCGGGGCTGGGCTCGGGTGTCATGACGTCCACTGGCCCCGGTCCGTATCTAAGTGTAATAGTTTCAAATTACTGTGACTGTGACCAAAATCACAAAATGGGAGAGAAATTTTCCGGAAATTTTGACATCTGAAATTTGAAAGGTTTCGCTGAAACTTTCTTTCCACACACATACACACTCATTGTTTAGTTATTGTCTAAAAGCTATAGACTCTAAGCCGATTTGAGATTGGATTACGAGAGAGGGGGGTTCAAGGGTGTCCATATATATCGATGTAGTAATGATATGTTCGGATGGGAGAATAACCATTCACATATAACGTTACAGTCATAATTATGGCCATTGTCTTTGGCCATGCTGCCTCGTTCCTTGGACAGAATGGGCCAGAAATGAATCAGAGCATTCTTTGTCTTCGATTCCAGTGCATTCTCCGATAATTGCATATTGCATACATAAATCATTCATATAATCAGTGATTATAAGAGTCATTCATAGAATATGTTATTCAGAGCTGTTCACAAATTCAGTACACACATATTATCATTTAGTCTTTTCCATTTTTTCCTGATCTTTTGATCCAAATTTTTGTCTGTCTGCCAGCCTGCCTGTCAAACATAGATAACGTCATGTATGTAAGATCCTTAAATCTTACACAATTTTAAATGTCGAAAAGAAAATTTCCGAAAATCGATTTTGGGAAATTTTCCTCGGAAATTTCCTTGGAAATTTTCTCTCATTCGAATATCTCATATATGAATGGTTCATTTAGCCCAATTTACATGACATAATTATGGTCCAGAATTGTTAATTAATATCGATTAATTAACCACTATAATTAACCATAGTAATTACACGAATTGATCACAGGTTATCAGGGCTGTTCATAGTGTACGTAAAGAAATTTCCGAGAAAAAAAAATTCCGGGAAATTTCCGCGAATTTTGCTACAAATTAACCTACAATCTCATTCGATACACTACTCGAAGATACAATGTGACAAAATTAGTAGAATTTCGGTTGTCCGGAAAGTTCTGGCCGATTTTCATAGAGCAACTCTATTCGATTAAGCCGAATGAACTTTTCGGACAGCCTAATTATTTGGGTTAACCCAAATCAAAATGATTCACAAAAAAAAATTTATGAACACAACCCTTCATACATATATAATGCAGAGTGACACCGTTTTTGAAAAATGAGGGAAAAAAATGATCAATTTTTCACTGTCATAAAAAAGTACAATTGGGGCCGGGGTTTTGGCCACAATGATTGTGACCCATCCTGATGGTTGCCCCTTCATAAATAATTACAATGAATTTAATCGAAATGAAAATGTGAATTCATTAAGAAAAAATAACACTCGATGAATAGGCCCATTGTCAAAGTACATTATTCATGTAAATGACGATTCTTATTGTCATTTAATTATCATGTCCATAGTGTGTACTGATTGGTCACAATAACAATTATTATTATTTTCGTTCGCCCGTAACCTAAATGCGTTGATTGTGACCATAGCCAAAACTTGTAACGAAAGTATCGTCCGAAATAATTATTGACAATGTCGGAAATTATTATTATTTTGGGAACAAAAAGTGAAGAGATTCGAAAATTTTCAATTTTCGAATCTTAATTATTCGACCGTTCTATCAGTCGGAGTGGTTTCATAAATTTTGCTCTGTTACCGCTCGCTTTTCAACTGCATAACTGTAAAATGCCCGTGTCTCACTCGGGATTGGCAGTTGAAACGCAAAAACTCCAAACGTGATCATCACGTTGCCCGCCCGTAGTACGGCCAATTTTCCATTTTGGTTTAATTAACCCTCCAAATTCAACAAAATGCAATCAACAACAACAATTGATTTTGATTTGAAGTAAATTTTGCAATCAAAAGAAGCATCGGGGGGGGGAAGGACGGTAGGGGAGTGTGAATCAAATTATTTGTTTGAAGGCCCCCCACCTCACTGTACACTCAAACACACGCAGAGAGTAAACACGAATTTTTAAATGAACCAAATGGACAATTGGTCCATTAATTGTTTCGAAAATTAAATGCTCCTCCTCCTCCTCCTCTTTCGCTCCCTCTCTCTTTCCCTCGCTTTTCCTCCTCCTCTCTCTGGCTCCCTCGCTCTCGTTTTTAATCAATTTCCCCATATTACACCAGGCAGTCCAACAATGTCCATTAAATCATGTCAATTCTTAATCATTTTTGTGTTGAAAAGCAGCAAAATATTAGGTTGTCCGAAAAGTTCATTCGCTTAATCAGTGGAGTTTGTTGCTGAAAATCAGCCGAAACTTTTCGAACAACCTATTAGATAAAATCATTTTTGTTATGAATGGCGCCGGTTTGTTGATGCCATTTTAGATGAACAAAATCATCAAACTCAATGTGTCCACTCTGTAATTTTGTTATCACCAGTGATGCAGTAGTGGCCCCACAAGGGGCCTTTGGTGCCCCTCAATTGGCTCCACTTCTCTGGGTCCATGGGTCCCTGGTAGGGGCCCTATTGGGGCCGCTAGGCCCCACTCGGGACCCAGTCGGGCCCCCAGAAAAATGGAAAATGGACTCCATTTTTCCATTTTTTACTTCATTGATTCGCTCCTCGTCTAATGACTTTCAGATAGGCCCATTCACTGTGTATGTGTCTGTATGTCTCCGGTTGGCCAGAGAATTGAAAAATAATTATCACTGATTCAATCAGTGATGACTAAATGTAGCGAGTGAAAAAATGTATCCAAATGAATGGGTACAAATGTAGAAAAATGTATTGGGTTGTCCCATAAGTTCTTGCCGTTTTTTAAGATCGTTTTCATTCGAAAAACGGCAAGAACTTATGGGACAACCTAATATGAAAAAAAAACCCACGAACCGACCAAAAAAAGCTTATCGAGATTAAAATTCAATTTTTTCAATTTTTCTCTGGGAGAATTTAATCATTTTCAATCAGATAATTCATTATCATCATTACCAGTGGGTCCCCCCACTGGTTTCGTGTACATAAACGTACAAAAATGACGTAATTTTTCCAGTAATTTTCGTAAATTTTCCCGGGAATTTTTTTTCCGAAAAAAAATTTTTCCGAAACATTTTTTCCAGAAAATTTCCCGAGTAATTTTCTCTGTGCATCATTTCATTTATTTTCCTCCGGTTTACTCCATTATCACATCATTTATGAATCGGTGTTTATCTGATAAACATTTTTGTTTGTTTGTTCATCTTTCAACCATTATTATCACTGATTATTATCATGTATCCAATGTATTACCATGTTTATCCAATGTGTAACAATGTTTGTGAATGGCACCCATTTTGAATGGTAATTTTAGCCGAGAAAAAATTATCATTTTTTTCGCTAGGGTCCATGGTCCAAGGACCCTAGTGAAATTCATATTTTTCACGCTTAGATGATTACTCCAAAGCTGTAAACCCATAATTCACATTTTCGGAAAATTAATTTGAAATTCAAATTACTCTCCTCACTCTCTCTCGGTGCATATTTTCCAATCGTTGACAATCTTCGGTCGGCCATCCATACTGGACGTAACATTATGTACCACAATGACCGCAAAAATGTCCATAATTTTAATCACGATTCATTGAATTTGATCGAGATCTTGAAGCCGGGAATCCATCGAGAACCGGTTGAGAACCCGTAGAAGAGATTGATTCGCGAGAATCAGTTGAGAACCAGTTGAAAAGCGGAATCTCGGTTAAACCATCTTATCAAGAATCTTTCTGTCTCTTAGTTATCAAAGTTGCTCGATTCCGAACGAATCGACGTGAATCAATTAAGAATGATTAATGGGGCACGGGGGGCACCTTAGGGCCTAATACCCTCCGGATACCGGGTACGAACATTACTTGATCATTAAATCAAGTGTTTTTATGTGTGTACGTGTCTGCGAGTGTGATTTTCGAATAAATCTTTCCAAGATTCATCTTCTCACATTTCAACACATTCAAGGATCATCATCATCATCTTCGAAGCATCTACGTGATGATATGTTCAAGTAAACTTGTTAATCAAAACACACTTTAGATCCTTAGGCCTTTCACGATCCTTCAAGGGTCCTAAGGCCTTTTAAGGCCCTTTACCGGATCCTTTTAAGGAGCCTTCTTCTAGTCTCATCATGATCTTCACATCTTCATCAACTAAGAATGTTCACTATTAGGTTGTCCCATAAGTTCTTGCCGTTTTTTGAATATGAAAAAAAATGTAAAAAACGGCAAGAACTTATGGGACAACCTAATAAATGAATCAAGATTTTCGATGGAATTTACGAGGAGGAGGTGTCCGCTAAACTTTTTTTCCTCCTCCTCTTATTTTCTCCTTCTCCTTTCTCATTTCCTCCTCTGTCCTGGCCAAAGCCCCCCTGTATTTATCTCTCTGCCTCTCCTCCTCTCTCTCTCGCTGGTTTGATCAAATTAAAAAGTTGTCTCTTTTTCACTAATTCATTTATCAGACTGAGATTCATTATCCACAGATACTCATGATCATCATTTGATATCGGTGTCGATTTACAGAAATGATGATTCATTGTCTTTGGCAAACTCCGAGCTACGAGTGTCGGCTTTGCTGCCATTGAAAATGCATTGAATTAGCTTGTAGCCTTTCGGCTCCGATGTCCCCTAGTTTTCACCACAAATTTTTCTGGCCAAAACTTTTGACCATTTTCGCTGCCATTTTAATGTCTGTATGAAGCAACGATTCTGTTGTTCCATGTTGACGATAGAATAATTGTCAAAAGTTATTATCATGATCAGCATCAGTAACAGCAGCAGCAAATTAATAATCGGTTTGTACCGTTTAACGGTTAATGACGGATTTTTCCGTCAATAATTTTTGGCTTGCAATTGGCCAAGCCCGTGTCTCGCACGGGCATTTTCAGCTTACATCGTAGAAAGAGCAACTGCTTCCATGTCATTTCCTTCGAAACACCTTGACCAGTAGTGCGGTCAATTTAATTTTAGACGAAATTTCCGAAAAGTTTTCCGAATGAATACGAAATCCATTGAAACATGTGATGAGAAGCGATGAAATGTGTAAAGTGATGAAAGCAGAGAGGAAGAGGAGGAGAGAGAAGTGAGGAAAGAGGGAGCGATAAAGGGAGGAGGAGGAGGAAAATTTGCTGGAAAATTTCATGAAAATTGAAAAAAAAGTTTTCTGCTGGAAAAGCTTTAACACTGGTCACTCTGGTCATTCATAGATACAGTGATGAAATTGAACAGAAAGATGAAAATCCGATTCCGAAACATCTGTTTTGTTTCACCTGTGTAGCTGTTGGTTGTGTAACTTTGTTGATTTGTCGGAAACTTTTTTCCGAAATTGAATTTGATTTTGGCGCCAAAATTGATTTTTTTTGGCTGAAAAAAAATTTCCGAGGAAATTTCCCCATTACAAAATGAATAACTGGAAAAATTTCCTCGAAAAAATTTTCCCGAAAAAATTTCTGACTTTTCCATGTGAAAATTAAGCCCAAAATATGAGAAAGTTTACGTAAAAAATTTCCATCTTCACTGTACTATGTGAAAATATTGATTGAATTATGGCAGTGAAGCTCACATTTTGAGGGTCAGTCTATTTTCGCTTATTATTATGACCGTTTCAGCTAGATTTCTGCCATTGACATATGTCCTTAGACAGAATATGACACAGTATTTGTGAATGGTATTGAGGTCATCGAAAATAGAGAAATTTCCCTGAAATTTCTAAGAAAATTTCTAAAAAATTTTTCGAAAAATTGCCCGAGAAATTTTCAATCAATTTTTTTCTCATCAATTTTCTCCAAAAATTTTCCAAAAATTTCTCTCAAAAATTCTTCAAAAAATTTTTCCAGAAAATTTCTTCTCTCCAAAAAAAAAAAAAAAATAAATAGAAAATAATTCAATTTTTTTTTTCACAGTGAAATTTTTCACGATGAAAAATTTGAAATGGAAAGTTTTTCGGGAAAATTTTTTTTGTCAAACAAAAAAAAATTTTTTAAAAATTTCTGTCAATTTACTCACTGTTTGTTTGTTGTGAATGGATGTTACACAACAACGAGTCGAAAAAAATTGACAAAAATTTTTTCTGCGAAATTTTCTGTCGAAAATTTCTGTAAATTTTCTTTGTAAACTTCTCACATTTTTCTTAGTCTTCGTCTTCGTCGTTCATCTTGATCCATCATCCATCCATCCAATCGTCTTTGAGGAGAAATTTCCCAAGAGTATTTTGAAATCACGATTTTTCAGAAATTTCCCGAGAAAGATTTTTTTGAATGTAGCAATTCATTACTCAGTGCTCTCTGAATGAGAAAAGTGTCTTTGTTACGGAATTCTTTCGATTCTCAGACCTCTTAGGTGTGTATTTTTTGAGAGAGAAAGAAATTTTCCCGAAAAAGTTCCCGAAAAGTTGCTGTTAGAAAGGAGGAGGAGGAGGAGGAAGAGAAAGAGGAGGAATGAAAAGAGGAGGATGAGGAGGTGAAAGGAATGAGGAAGAGGAGGAGGAGGAAGAAGATTTCACACGAACGTCGTTGACATATATCACACGTAAATCAAATCTTATTTTTCAGAGCTCGAAGATCTTAAAAAATGTGACAATTTATATATTTAGGTTGTCCGAAAAGTTCATTCGTCTTAATCACAATAGAGTTGCTTGATGAAAATCGGCCAAAACTTTACGGACAGCCTAAATTGTTACAATTTTTTTCTCGTTCAAGTTTTGTGTGTCTGTTTTCTTTGTTTTTCGAAGATAAATGAGAATAAAAAATAATGGAAACGTAATGTATGAATGATCCATTTAAATGACAATCATCCATAGATGACGTACACTGATTGTTTGGAATGGTAATTTCTATTCGATTCCTTTCATTCAATGATTAATTTAGTTGATTTTTCGATTTGTTCCGATTCATTAAGGATTCATCCTGCACAGGAAAAAATTTGATCGATTCACGAATAATGTACTGTTCATAAATGGTGTACCGTTCAAAAATGCACCATTCATAAACGTTGTTACATTGAAAAACAATTGTTTTTTCTTCTTGGCTTTTTGTTTCAGTAATTTACCCATTGAAAGTCATTCTTATTTGCCCAAAAAACACAAAAAACAATCAATGAAAATGATGATGATTTCAGTGTAATGAATCGTGACGTTGAATACAATTTTTTTTTTTTTTGGGGCCCAAAAACCAGAACAATAACATTGTTTATGAATGGTACATTTGTATCCATTCATATACACCGTATGTGTGAACGGCCCCCATACCGGGAAATGTTTACAAATTTTCAATTTTGAGAAAAAAGTCAAATTCGCTGATTTTTGTCCCATCCACACATTCAATGACATTCGACATTTAGCCACAGCTGAAACGATTTGCCTGCGTTGAAAAGGTCAAACAGTCACTTGTAAGTCGCTTGTCACCAGCGATGACAATTGGGTGACTAACTACGATCGATGATCGATTGTATCGATTGTATTTGAATTCGGATTCGATTCAAAATCGATCAATCAAATCAAATCAATCATTTTGATAATTCGAAACTAATTCGAAATCGAGATTTATTTGTTTTGTTTGTTTACGTCTTTTGTGAATAAGAACAAAAACCAGAAACGTCTTTTATGAATGTGGGGCCATTCATAAATAATCAATCATTTTTTTTTCAATGTTTATCGAATTGATTTTTCCATTAATTCAAATTCAAATAACGACTTATATGTATCCAAAAATAATAATATTATTATTAATGATACAATATCATTGTAAATGTCACTGTATATATGAATGGTGCTGCATTTTTTATGATTGATTTTCTCTGGGAAATTTGCCGAAAATTTTCTCAACATTCCTCCTCCTCCTGCGCACCCCCCTGTGAGATAAGAATACATTTGCATTTGTCATTGTCGTCGTATGTCAGCGAATCATGAATAAATCGATAAATAAACACAGAAATAAATCTTGTCATTATTCTTCATTGGGTGATATATTAGTGGGCCATAAATATATACAGTAACTACATGTTTGGTTTGGCTTACTGATGGCTTGACACAATTAGATCAAATATTAGGTTGTCCCATAAGTTCTTGCCGATTTTCTAATGATTTTCTACGATATAATCGGCAAGAACTTATCGGACAACCCGTAATAGTTTTGAAAATAAATTCAACCCGAATCCATTCATGTATGATGTACGCATGCGCATTCAAAGTATCATTTTGTCTTAGTTTTTTTCGATTTCGAGACATTTAATTGCAGGCATTACTTTTAACGGCAAAATGGCAAACATTCCCGGAAAGTTTCCTGAAATTCTTTGATTATTATCCTGGCACGATTTTCGGAAACTTTTCCCAAAGAAAATATTGCACAAGTGTTTTGAATGTCTTCGATGAATAGGTTTTTATGGCCATCGTTTAATGCGTCTTTGATACGAATTGCCTAAGTATTGATAGTTGAAGAGAGAGAGAGAGAGAGAGAGAGAGATATGATAAGGTCTTAAGGATTAATTTCAAATTTAAAGAAAGAGAATAATTCCTTAAGAAAAGCTTTATGAGAAAACTTTATGGGAAACTTTTTCCCTGAAAAAACTTTTCCAAGAAAATTTTTTCCCCGAAAACTTTTCGTCTTATCTCCTTCATTTCACTTCACTCCACTCTATTCGTCAATATTCATTTATATTAGGTTGTCCCATAAGTTCTTGCCGTTTTTTGAATAGTTTTTCATTCGAAAAAACGGCAAGAACTTATGGGACAACCTAATATAACCTTTGAAATTTCATTGATTCGTTGACATCTTTAAGAAATACTCATAATGCCCAAAATATGACGAGACTAGAATTTTGAAGAAATTTGAAGAATTTAAATTCTAAGAAATATTTGGCCGTCTAATAGGGTCCGGATAGGGTCCCCGATTCTCGATTCTCGAGAATCGTCATCATCATTATAATTGGTATTGTTATTATGACTGTAAATTGCCGATAAATAACTCAGGGCTACAAATATTAGGTTGTCCCATAAGTTCTTGCCATTTTTCGAATGAAAAAAAAATTTAAAAAACCGCGAGAACTTCTAGGACAACCTAATAATTGAACAAAGAAAAAAAAATTTGAGAAAAATTTCCATCAAAAATGACAATTCTATAGTCCGATAATGAGGCTTCGGCCCTTAAGAAAATGGCCCGAAATTTTTATTCGAATTCTTTGAATTGAATTCGAATCATTTTTGAAATTCTCTCTTGGGTCTTTCTAGGTCCGAAAGGAAATTGTATTGGGAAAGTTTCCCGAGAAAATCTGGACCCTTATTATCAACTCATCTCTCAACACTTATTATGTGATAATGATGAATCCAATCGGTCGGTCCAGTGTTGGGGCCCAGTGGATAATAATGATGATGATGATGGTGTTGATGATGGTGTTCCTTTAAATACATTCGAATCCAATTGACCAAAATAATTTTTTTTTTCGGTGAAAAAGTTTTTTGAAAATATTAGGTTGTCCGATAAGTTCTTGCCGATTTTCTCATAATTCCCAACGAATATAATCGGCAAAAACTTTTCGGACAACACTAATATTTGAAGAGCACAAAGTGTATTTTAGGTTGTCCGGAAAGTTCTGGCTGATTTTCATCAAGCAATTCTCGATTGATTAAGCGGAATGAACTTTTCGGACAACCTAATAATTACACATATATTTTGATAATTAGAATCTTGAATGATTTCGGCACATTCACATACAGTGTATAAGTGAAAAACTTTCAATTGGATTCATCTGGTCAATTGGATCCAATTGATGAATGAATCCATGAATAGATGTTTTTCAATTGATCACTTTCAATTGAATTTTCGGATGAAAATAATTGATTCCGATTGATTTTCAAATGAAATCCAAAATTCTGTGTTAATTCACGCAGGAAAATTTCCCGAGAAAAATTTTTCCCGGGAAAATTTCCAATTATTCTTCGGGCCCTACTCATACGTATGGTCCTATTCTTAGGCCCCGTCCCAAGGCCCCCCTTTTCATCCAAAAATTTCCAATCAATTGATTTGTAATTTAGCCGAAAAAAACATTTTCAGAACCATTAGTTGTTCAATCATTAGGAGCCCAACATTCGATGTAGTAACGGCAAAGGCTTTGGACATCTTGTCCTCCCTGCTCAGCCTCTAAGCTGAGTGGTCCTGCAGTGCTCTTTGTGCATCCTTGCAGGTCCCGTGATTCGGTAATTATGTCCGCATCGAAGGCGTTTCCATAAATAATGTACCGATTTCTTTTGAGAAATGTTCCCGGGAAAAGATTGAATAAAAGTTGCTGGAAAATTTCCCGAAATTTGTCGGAAATTTTCTCCTCCTCCTCTTGACTAACCCACGAAAAAAAATTAGGTCAAAGCTTCAAATGTTTGCCCGACCACATATGATCAATGAATCACTGAGAGAACCACAGAATCTCGAGAAAAATACGGGAATTCTTCCCTCTAAATTTACGGGAAATTTCTTCGAAAAAAAATTTCCAAATTTTTCGTGTTTTTACCAAGTCTTAATGTACCTTAATCGATTCTTTGTGAGTGTGTGTGATTCAAGGGTCTTACATCCATAAATGTTCATGAATTCCTTTAAGGAATCCTTATTCTGTTGTTTGTTTATTTCGGGAAAAGTTTATGCTGTTTTCCGTAAAATTTCTCCGAAATATATTTTTAAGTTGTCCGAAAAGTAGTGTCCGTTTTTCAATAAGAATACCCATTGAAAATGCCGTACAAACTTTTCGGACAACCTCTTGAATTTTGTTTCCTCAATATTTTCCAATTATTTTCTCCGAATATTTTCGCCAAAAAAGATGACTTTTATTGTATGTTTTTTATGCCGTCGTTGTATCAATATCATTGTTCATTGATATCATTGAACAATGATATTGATATGACAAAAACATAAATATGGATTATCGATTTTATTCGATTATTGATTATTCGATATTATGTACAAATACACGAATATTTTCCGAGATAAAATTGAAATTATTCGGGAAAATTTCCCGTAAATTTTTCCCCGTGAATTTTACAGGATTTTTCCCGAATTTTTTCCGTGTTTTTCCCGAATTTTTCCCGTAAATTTCCTCGTAAATTTTCTCGTAAATTTCCCCGTAAATCTTTCGCCCACCCCACAGGAAAACTTCCCGAAAATTTTCAACTGTCATTCATTCATTTATACTGGTTAGAAATATGTTTCCACCAAGAATGGTGGGTGTGTGTCTACACGTGTATATCATGTGCTCGTGTATATCATGATATAGATGAATGTATATGTGTGTGTGTGTGTGTGATATATGAGTCTGTAGATGATATGTAAATGAAGATAAATGAATACGAATGCGAATGGATATGTAAATGAATATTGATTTATATTCATTTATTACATAAGTTTGTGCCATTGAATTATAACGAATATGGTGCTTTATGGTCTTTTTAAATGAGAGGGGCTCCCGTGTCCGCGGTGGGATTCTGTGTGCAGTTTTCTTTATGAAGATTTCAAAGCTTTTTGACAGTTTCTCAGTGACAGTAGCTTTCCATTTGGCGTAATCTTCCCGTAATGTTCGAGAAAATTTTCCCAGAAATTTTCTTTTGGGGAAATTTCCCCATGAATTTTAAGAAACTTTTCGTACAAAATTTCAAATGCATCGTGTAGGTGGTAGTGTTGCAGTTTGTTTAGACTATTTCGAAGTCACAGTCAAAATCATTCAACTTTTTGATTGTATGAGTCAAATACGTTCGATTGTCATGTTCGGACTATAGATTTTTAAAGTATAAAAAGGCATGTCAATTGACGAGAAAATCACGTTATTTTTATTTAAGACGTCAAAATGAACATCATCATCATCATCGACATTATTGTTTTATTTATTTAATTGTGAATTGTAATATCTTAACTCTTAAAACTCGAGCGGTGACCATCATTCACCATAAGATGTAATACAGTAACTCGATAGGCGCCGCTCAGTCACCATTTTACATTAGTGTGCAGAAATCGTCGAACTCGTGGCTTACTTGCGCTGTAAAATGCCTCGAGTGCTAAGGGTTAAAATAAATAAATCCAAGTCGAAATTCGTCATCATCAGGTACGTGTTTTTCAATGAAAGCAAAATACCCGAAATTTTTTCCCCGAAAATTTCCCGAAATTCCCGAGCAAATTTCTCGAAATTTTTTCCCAAAAAATTTTCTTCACAAAGGAAATTTTCCGGAAAAATTTAATTTTTCAAAAATTACAAAAATTGTTTCCAAACAATTTACTTCGTAATGAAATCCATGTAATTCCGAACAATTTCCTTTGAACATTCAACTCCTTCGCTTACTCCTCTTAAATTTCCGCTTCATTACCATACGAGTGTTGACCTTAGATCTTTTGAAAACAAATTTTTCCGAGGAAATTTACGAAATTAATCATCAAAAATTCTTTTTTTCCCGTAAACTTTCCCGCCCATAGAAATACAACAATCGAAAATTGATACATTTGTACCAATAGAATTGATACATTTTCGATACAATTTTGATACAAATTCGAAATTTGAATTGTGTCCAACTGACAGCAACATCAGCGACAGCATTTGACAGCCAAGTTCAGTGCAAATTTCGGGAAACTTCTCCGAAATTTACTGGAAACTTCCCCGAGAAATTTACGGGAATTTCTTCGGAAATTTGCCCCAAGTTTACGGGAAATTTCCCGGAAAATTTGCCCGAAATCCAAACAGTTGGATACATTTATGAAAATTTATGATGATCGGTGACTTATGGGAGAGTATATCCTCCACCATTCTAACCATAGTCTATGATCATTAATTTTTGTTTTTTCAAAATATTTCATCGATTATCATTGTTTGTGCATATTTCAACTATTTTAAAAATTTAAAATGGTGCAATATGGTCATTACACGCCATAATAATCATTAATTAATGATTATTATTAATTATCATTTAAATTAATTAAAATTTTTGTTCAACGGGGAAGTTTGCTGGGGAAATTTCCCTCGATTTTCGGCAACTTTCCCATGTTCAGTTTTCTCTCTAACTGCCTCAATGTATGTGTGTGTGATCGTGTGTGGATGAATGAATGAATTATCAAAGGGTTAAACATGTTCTCATGTTTTTTCGCTAGCCGTTGTTTCTGCTCCATGTAGTCTGGTTGCTGCTGATGATGGGACCATGCCGATGATCATTGATCATCGGTGCGTGTGTCTTTGTCTTCGTGTGTGTTTTAGGGTATGTGTTGCAGGGTTTATGACGCCTTTTCAGTGTTAATCTTACCAGAAAATTTCTTTAAATTTTAATTTTGAGAATAAATAATTCAAAAGTTAATTAATCAATGGATTAATTAACAATAATCTTAGATTAATTTCTATTTTCGCGAATTTTTGAATTTTCAAAAAAAAAAAAAAAAATTGGTGACGCTGGCGCCATCTGGTGCTTGCCATCTTGACTATTTGCGAAATTTTTTTTTCTAAAAATTTTTGCCCACAAAAATTTACAAAAAATGAAATTAAAAGTTTTTTCATTGTTTTTCATTCAAAAATTTTTTTTTCAAAAAAAAAAATTCAAAAAAACAAAGTTGATTTAATACCGTCTAATTTTAGTCATTAGTCGAATGAATTTTGTAAAAAAAAAATTTTTGAATGAATTTTTCTATCAGGTTGTCCCATAAGTTCTTACCGTTTTTCGAATGAAAAAAAAAATTTAAAAAACGGCAAAAACTTATGGGACAACCATAAGTACTTTTTTCGTAATGATGATGATGATGATGAATTTTGTGTTTAATTTTTTTTTTGGCGAAAAAAAAAAATTTTAATCACTACGCTTTGCGCTCGACTGGCGCCTCAGGAGCACCTCGATTGCATAGATTTCTGCAGCGAAAATTTAATTCTGTCGAGTGGAAGGTGGAAATGGCTTTTTCTTTCCAACTAATTTCCACTAATTTCATTTGTAATTTCCAGCCAAAAAACAAAAAATTCATGAATGAAATTAATTTTTTGTTTCAAACAAAAATTTTTTTTGAAAATTAATTTTTTCGTCCCAAAAAAACTAATTTAGTCCGAGAAATTTTCCGGGAAAAAATTCAAAAAATTTTCGGGCAAAACTTTCGGAAAGTTTCCAAAAAAGTTTTCTGGAAAGTTTTTCGGGAAAATTTGGGAAAAATTTTTGGGAAATTTTCCAAAAATTTTCTCTTCACTCATTCACCCCCCAAAAAAGTTTCCGTGACAAAACTACTAACCCTTTCATTCATTACTCTTGAAATAATTACAATGACGACAACATTAATCAATTTAATTATGAAAAAAAAAAATTTTAATTAAATTAATTTTCCAGAAAAAAATTCGCTGTAAATTTCCCGGGAATTTTTTTTTTCAGTGAATTTTTTTTTCGGGAACTTTCCCGAATTTGCAATTGAATATCCAGTAGTCAGTTGGTGAAAGGGTTGAATTTTGAGAGAATTTTCAAGAGGGTTTTCAAAGGTAATGATTATGATAATGATTACCTTCTGCTCTATATCTTAGGTTGTCCGATAAGTTCTTGCCGTTTTTTAAGTTTTTTCATCCGAAAAACGGAAAGAACTTATGGGACAAACTAATAATTAGTGCAATTAAGTGTAATGCGATTCATGAAAATTCAAATTTTAAAAGGTTTCAAAGGGTCTTATTAGGTGCAAGCGTAGGTGGTGGTGGCAGTAACGAAAGGGGTAATCATTATGTTCGATGACGAACTTAAACTTGTTTAATGATCATCTTTGATCAAGTAACTTGAACCTAAATATCACTTTGGTTCACCTGAACCCTTTGAAATATTTGAAAATTCTGAAAACAAGAAAAAAATCGATGAAATTCGAGAAAACTTTCGGGAATCTCAAAAAAAATAATTCCCGAAAATTATTTCCCCCAAATAATTTCCGAAACTTTGAAAAAATCGATTCAAAATGTAAAAATGTAATGATCAAGTCTAAAAGTACAGTCATACTTCGCTTTCCAAGATGAATTTTTTTTTACCATTTTTCCCCGTAGAAAAGTGGAAAAATTCAAATTTTTTTTTTTTGACGATCAAAAACTCATTAAAATCATTGTTAGGGTTAAAATAGATTTTTCTACGAAAAAATTCTGCCTCATTAAATTTATTTATTTTTTCATCATTTCACCATTGAAAAACATGCAGAGGTAAACGAGTTATGACTGTATTTTTATTTTTTATTATTTTTAGTAACAAAAAATATTAGGTTGTCCCATAAGTTTTGGCCGTTTTTTCAAATTTTTTTTTCATACGAAAAATGGCAAAAACTTATGGGACAACCTCATATTTCATTCATTTCACTCATTTATTCATTTTTTTTGTTTTTGTTTGTTACACACTTAAATGCATTTTATCCAAATGCACACAATTAATGCATTCAATTGCAATTCATTCATTCATTCATTTGTTTTGCTTGTTTGTTTTGACTGTAAAAATAAATGATAAATAAATAAATAATCATAGGTTGTCCGAAAAGTTATTTCGGCTTAATCAATCTAGAGTTGCTCAATGAAAATTGGCCAAAACTTTCCGGACAACCTAATAAATTGAAATAAATGAAAATAAATAAACCATTAAAAGTGGAGAGCGAGGGGGTGGGCGTTGAGGGCTAAAGGGGCAGGCATAGTGGCAGGGAATAGAGACAAAACAATCATTAAAAATCCTCTGAATCCTCATATCCGAACTGTATTAAATTCTTCTAAGCGTTTCTTAAAGTTTCTCTTGGAATTTCTTACCGTTGCTCGGGATTTGTCGGGTAATTCTTCAAAGAAATTTCCCGAGAAATTCTTTCAGAGGAATTTTCCTTAGATTTTCGAAAAATTTCTCAGGAATTTCTCTTATCTAAGACAGATCGATATTTCACATTTCATCACTTTTATCACATGATAGTTAGTTTTTCATCAATTTCAAACGGGTTATAACCCTGTAATTCTTATTTATTTTTTTTTTGTGATCGAACGTAACTCTTCCATGTTCAATAATCAATGTTTCTATGTGTATTTTTTCGTGTACACACACACACTGTGTTCACCCGGAATATTCTTAAAGCATTCGCTGTTTTCCTCCCCCCCTCCATAAAAATGGAAGAACAAATCGTTTTTTTGAAAATTTCTTAGAAAATTTCTTAGAATTTCTTACATTCAGTGTAATGATATTCATTCATTCTCCGTGTTGAATGAATGATATTTTTAAACTCTCAACGAGAAACATTTCTTGTTTCTAAATTTAAATGAATTCGAATTCACTGAATGAATTAATTTTCATTTAGGTTGTCCCATAAGTTTTTGCCGTTTTTTTAGATTTTTTTTTCGATTCGAAAAACGACAAGAATTTATGGGACAACCTATTCAATTTAAGATTTTTTTCTCATTTCTTAAATTTTATTTCCAAGAATTTCTTCTTCTTTATTCGTTATTTTTTTTTTTCTTTAAATGATTTGTTTCTTATATACATCATTCAATAATAATGAATATGATGAATTAAATATCTTTTTGGGTTGTCCGAAAAATTCTGGCGTTTTTTCTGCATTAATTCCTATTAATTTTCTGGCGATTAAAAACGTCATGACTTTTCGGACAAGCCCTTCAATATGAAAACCATTAAATATTTTTTTTTGCTTAAAGTTATTTATATGAATTTCGGTCGATTTTTTTAAATGGTTGAAAGCAGTTCGCATCTTTCATTTGTTTTCCGCCTTTTCTAAGAATTCCGCCGATCTGCCAGTCAGAGATAGGTGAAGCAGATAAAAAGATTCCAAAGAGTAATCCAAAGCACACAATACGTGCGTCGACCTCTGACTACTCGAGGCTGTCCAGAAAGTCATGGATTGATGACCCTGATTGATGATACCGAGACAAATATCATCCGTAATTCAAACACACTGAGTCAGCCAATCATTCAAAAAAATTTCCCAAAAACACTCCCAGAAAAACTCCCAGAAAAATTTCCCAGAAAAAAAATTCCCAGAAAATTTCCCGACAAAAAAAATCCAAAAAGTACGTAACATGATCCCGAAAAATTTGTATCAATTCATTCATTCATTCTCGGTGTATCCAAACAAACAAATGTATCAATTGTGATTTACTTTTGATTTTTTTTTGTTTGTTTCATAAACAAATATTTACACAAATTCACATATATCGTTACACATATATACACATTCATAGATACAATGATTTCATTTGATTCATTAAAAGTTTTTATTTTGTTGGTTGGTTGTTTTTCTGTGTGTTTTGTGTTTGCCAGATTTTATGTCAACAAACAACACTTACACTGCTTAGACAAAGAGTAATAATTATATGTGTTTACACACATCTCTATCATCTCTATTTAGGTTGTCCGAAAAGTTCATTCGGCTTAATCAATCGAAAATTGTTTCTGAAAATTGGCCAAAACTTTTCGAACAACCTAAATATATACATATCTACAAATGCTATTGCTACCAATTGAACATGACATATGTGAAAGGGGTGATACACATATATAGTAATTGTATATGGTATTTGTGAATTAGTAATAATGATACACTACTGATGATGACATTGACATGGTATTTATGAATGTGTTTGTTTATTTGTTTTCAAAGCAAAGCAATTTTTCGTTTAAATGTAAACATAAACAACAATTGATTAAATTGTTGAAGATCAAATGATGATGTTACTAATGAATAACGATATTTGTGAATGATTATAATTGTTTATATAAACAAATGCACTAACAAACTTTGATTGATTCACTGATTCATATGTATATGTAATGAGATCTCATTAGTGATACTTTTGATTTTTGACCCGAGGAAATTTTTCCATGAAAAATAAAATTTCCCAGAAACTTGAAATTTTTTGGGAAAAATTTTTTCCTGAAAAAAATTCCCATAAAGTTTCCGAGACTTTCTGGGAAATTTCTCAGATTATTTTCAAAAAATTTCTCGAGAAATTTTTTGGGAAACTTTCCGGCAATTTCTTACTTAAATTTTTTCTAAAAATCTCAAAAAAATTTTCGGAAAATTTCCCAGAAAAAAAAAATTTCAAAAATCTTAAGAAAAAATTCTCAAGAATTTCTTCCCTGAGAAAAAAAAAACATTAATCTGTTGTTGTTGTTGTTGTTTACAATCAACACACAATTTGCACGCAATCAAACATATTAATTCGTTAATTTATTTAGGTTGTCCGAAAAGTTCTGGCCGATTTTTCAATTATTTTTCCACCGATATAATCGGCAAAACTTTTCGGACAGCCTAATATTATTAATCGCTTGCAAAAAAAAAATTGTCAAAATTGAAAACACGAAAAAATGATTCGAAATCATTTTTTTTTTTTTTTTTTTTTTTGACAGGTTACAAACAAACAAACGTCACACATCAAACATACCTGTCAAACTGAAATTGCCTCAAACATACACAGCCGAGAGAGAGAGAGAGAGAACGAGATGATTGAAAATCAGCAGAAAAAAAACAAATCAAGGACGATTTTCTTTGATGAGATTTAATGAAATCCACCATTTATGAATTCATTGAATTAATTTTTTTTTTCAATTTTTCCAATTTTTTTAATCATCGAAAAATTGAATCACCTTGCACTCGACCTTGATACAAATGTATCGATTTTGGCATATATTGATTGCTCTCTTGTGGCTTGATGAGATGAGAATTTTTTACGATTTTCGCAATAATAAAAAACAAATAAAATTTTAATCTGGGAAAATTTCCCGTAAATTTTTTTGCTGCATATTTTTTTATTGTAAAAAAAAACATTAGGCTGTCCGGAAAGTACTGGCGGATTTTCATGATTTTCATACTTGCAACTCTCTATTGAGATTAAGCGGAATGAATTTTTCGGACAACCTAAATAAATCAAAAACAAATAAAAATTCAAAAATAGCCCGGCTTGTCACCTAGCGGTTGGCGACGTGATAAGTGCGTTGTAATTTTCTGCTTGCAAACGGCTCATCCCGAGTCTGACTCGGGCGTTCTCAACTAATATGATATGAAAGCCGACAGCTTTGCTGTTGATTTTTGAAAAATCCTCTGATTGTTATGCCGGTCGAAAATTTTTTTTCCAAATTTTCACCCTCACAAACAAACAAACAAACCAACAGCGAAATGCCGAATGAATGAATCGATCAAATATGAATTATTTGAAATTTGATTCGACAAAACAACACAACAAACAAATCAATAAGATTTGTGATTTCTATTAGGTTGTCCGATAAGTTCTTGCCGTTTTTTAAATTTTTTTTTTCATTCGAAAACAGCAAGAACTTTCGGGACAACCTAATTTTTATGTCTATGATCATTCATTCATTCATTCATTTCATACACATGTACAATCATCAATGAATGATATCATTCATTCGATGTCATTTTGTTTATTTATTTTTGAATGAATGAAAAATTTGCGTTGTCCGAAAAGTCGTGTCGCTTTTAAATCTTTGTTAACTCAATGGAAAGCTTTGTTAAAAATCCGCAAAAACTTTTCGGACAACCTCAATATTTTCATTCTTTATTTGATTTATTCAATCATTCAAATTTGATACTTTTTCTCGTAAGTCATTTGATACAAATCGGTTCTCCGATACGTTTCTATTTCGCCGATTTTCCACAATTCAAAATCGATTTATGATTCATGATCCATGATTTCTCGTCTTTTTGGGTCTAAAATAAGACAAATTCATTCAATTCTATTAGGCTGTCCGAAAAGTTCATTCGGCTTAATCAATCAAGAGTTGCTCATGAAAATCGGTCAGAACTTTCCGGACAACCTAATATGTAAAGATCCCAGATTTGAAAAATGATAATTTATTAAAGACCTTTGTAGTGTGGATCAGATCAGCAGTGTTGGGTGAATCGAAAGAATTTCCTCAATAATTTTTTACGGATATTTTTCAATACAAAATCTTTGAGAATTTCCGAAAGATTTCTTAAAAAGTCTTAACCATTTGAAATCGATTGATTTTGATTCGATTTGATTGATCGAGAATATTTGTGTATTTATTTATTAGGTTGTCCGGAAAGTTTTTGCCGGTTATATCGGTAGAAAATAATTGAAAAATCTGCAAGAACTTTTCGGACAACCTAATATTTATTTTGATCAAAAATGATTGATCGATTAATCATATTTTGATTGATTATTCATTCACATTCATTCATTCATTCATATATTCAATGATTCAATCGATTTTGACTCGAGTCGAAATATGCGAGATTCCGGGCCTTATTTTGGTCTTGGGTCTTTGGTCTGAGGGCTAGGGCCTCCGAGTAGATTGACAGTGAGAGACAGACACAGGGAGCGAGGGAGAGAGACAGACGAAGAGGAGAGGGAGGAGAAGGAGAGGGAGAGAGGAAGCGAGGGAGGAAGAGGGAGCGGATATTTACCCAAAGAAAATCAAACAAAAAAAATTTAATTTCCCGAAAAATTTCCCGAATTTTTTTTTGGGGAAAAGCGTGGGAGTAAATGGATGAATGAATGCAAAGGATTGCTGTAGCTGTGTAATGTAAGAAGATTTGGTGTGGTCGCCGTTTTTGTGTTTCTTTGAATTTCTTTAGATTTTTTCTTAAAGATTTTTTTAAGAAATTAAAAAAATTTCATATCTCTATGATCAAACTGCTAAGCAGCGCGATGGCGCTGCATATTTTTTTCTATGAAAATGCTCATCGGCGCCACAGCGCTGCTGTTTTGCTCTATTTACTATGTGTGTTTGATTATTTGAGCAGTTTTCAAATGAAAACAAATATTTATTCTTAGCAGTTTTGATCAGTGAAGAAAAAAAATTTTTCAAATTTTTTCTTTTCAAAATTCTTACATACACACACACACCAACACACCACTTCAAAGATTAATGAAGAAAAATGGTTTTGAAATTTTCTTATTTTTTTTCATCATTCTTCTCGAATAAATATATTTGGTTGTCCGAAAAGTTCATTCGGCTTAATCAACAAGAGAGTTGTTCATGAAAATTGGCCAGAACTTTCCGGACAACCTAATGCAAAGAGAGTCGAGAGAAAATGGGCGAAAATTTTGTAAATTCTTCTGCGAAAAATCTTTGGGAAATTCTCAGGAAAATTTACGAAATTTTTTTTGAGAAATGTTTCAGAGATTTTTTGAGAAAATTTCTCAAAAAATTTCCAAGAAATTTCCCATCCGAAGGACCATTACTTAATATGTCTGCTGCACTTGAAATTATCAAAAAACATTAACAAAATTAATTGTTCTTATCTTTGATCTCTTTAAATCCTCCCAACAAAAATAACAGCACAGCAGCAGATAATCCTGAACAAATAGGTGGATTAAGGAGAAATTTTTCTGGAAAAAAAACGAGAAATCTTTCCAGAAACAATTTCCATCACTCGAAATAATCACAGTGACTTAAGACGTTTTGGACAACGAATCAATTAATAATCAACAACGAACGTATATAGATGGATAGATTGAACTGAGATTTTTCGTTGTGCATCATTAATTCAAATCCATATATCACCGATCGAGCATCGTATAAACAAGCATCATCATTAAGCATCAACGAAAGCCCAGTTAATACGCTGCACACCAAAATCACTGTTGACCACCACCACCGCCCCGAACCACCAAGAACCACCAAAGAACCACCCAATAATTTCGATTCAAAAAGGGCTATAACCATTGAAAAAAAAAAATTTTGATTGAATATTTCTCATTATTATTAATAATAATGGAATTACAATAATAATAATGAATCAATGAAATGAAATGTAATCAACCTTAAATTTAATTTCCATTATAATAATAATAATATATCAATATCTAAAATATTAATGAATGAATGAATGAATGAATACAATGGTCAGTAGTTGGGCATCAATGGTCGAATTGATGGCAAATGAATCCTAATAGAATCAATACTATAGTCTCATATAATCAATGATATCACTGATATTAATGGTCGAATTCAATCGAAGAAGAATTCCGATGAATCAATATTAATTGAAATAAATATGAGAAATAACATGGAATAATGAAAATATGAAATATAGACCCTAGAAAATTCTTGGTACTATTGTATTTTCTAGGGGGAATACATGTTCAACACAACGAAAACAAAGCAAAAACAAATTACAGAATATTCTTCTTCATCATTTGGTTCAATTCTTCATTTGGTTCATCGATCCTTCAATTCACAATTGTTCAATGTATTATTATCATCATCAGTGAGACTATAGATGGTTTCAACTCTCTGTCTCTCTCGAATATAATGATATCTACGAATTATTAATACTGAAATATCGGCGAAACTAAAATATCTACGAAACCAAACTAAAACCAAAACACATAAAGATATGTCGGCAAAAACATGAAAAATATTTCGGCAAACAAAAATAATAATAATAATAATTCAATGTGTATTCAATATTATTGGTGAATTGAACGCAATATTCAATGTTCAATGTTCAACCGATTTTTCCATTTCGATTGAATGTCATTCATTCAATCGAACCGCCATTCGATTTCCATTGATACATGAATATATTCTGCAGATATTCTACCCTAGTACATTTCAAATGAATTATTCTACGAATTTAAACAAATGAATCTTTGGAATTATTCGAATTTTAAACGAATTTCAAATGAGCCTAAATGAGAATCCCGAATGAATCCCATTGAATCCCATTGAATCTTTGAATCTCAAAAAAATGAACCAAATAACATTGTTATTATCGAAATATTATCAATCGATTGGTGGTAGTAGTGGTGGTACTATTGGTAGTGTAGGTGGTACTATTCGTGGTGTAACTATTCGTGGTGTAACTGCTCTCGGTGTAACTACTCTTGGTGGTACTGTTCTTGTTGGTCCATGGCAATAGCTGGGTGTCTGTGATTGATTCAGACATACTGAACATGTACAGAGAATCCACAGAATCCTTCTGATCTAACGACTATTTCGATGTGGCCATAAATCACCGAAATCTTCTTCTTCGGGTTCTTCTTCTTAAAACAATTCACTTTGACAAAACACAAATCAGAATTGTTTTCAAAGCTATTCATTCAACTAGATTCACTACACTCAAAATATTTTTTCGGGGTGAATCGAAAGCACGCACACACATATCTATTGAATTCTGCAGATTCTGTGTTTAATGGTGTGTGTGTGTGGTCCATTCATATATATCGTATTCATCCGTATATTCACTGTCATATATAATCATTGTTTTTTTTTTTGAAATTTTTGAAAAATTCAAGGTTTCTGGTAGTCGTTGCGGCTGCGGTGGCCATACTTCTAAAATATCTGCCTTTTCTGCCCTCACGCGCATGATAAGACGACTATTACCCTCGTAGAACCCTCTTGGATCTAAAGAGAGAAATATTTCGGGAAAAAATCGATCATAGAAACTTTCCGGGAAAGTTTGAAAAAATGGAACAAATTTTTTCCGAAAAAGTTATTACTTATTATTATCTAAACTATTTCGACACAAGTAGTAGCATTATTCGTGATTATATCAGTGATTCTGATGGTGGTTGTAGTGGTGGCGCTGATAGCAGTGGTGGTAGTTGGCGTTTAATAAACCATAATTCACCACCACAGTCACCAGCCACATTCATCAACGTCTACCACGGTGATCATCATCGACAACCGACTCCAACAGAAGAATCAAAGATGGAGAAGCAAAAAACAAAGTTGGGCGCCGGAGCCATCCACAGTGGTGGTGGTGGCAAAGGCGCCAACGCTGCTGACAGGCGCCATGGCGCCGAATCCAATACTGGTCATGTTCATCGCTGTGCTATATATGAGCATGGTCGCTGTAGCCGTATTGCTTCTGCTGCATCGTTACCATCATTGATATCGTCGACGGCGACACAGACAGTTCAACAACAGCCACAGCCACAATCACAACAACAAAGACTACGACCACAACAACAACATTGTCGATCATATAAAACTATTGAACTATTGATCATCATCCACAGTAGTAGTGATGATCATCACAATGATCCTATCATTGATGATCATGATCAGATTCATCATGAATTGTTTAAATCATTTCCAATATATCACCATTATGATGATGATCATGATCAATGTAATATATCATTGGCCATAGTAATATATTGCGATTATCGACCATTACGGCTACAGCTACTATGGCTAAAGCATGAATTTTATTTGAAAATTTATTCAAATAATTTCAATCAACATTTGTTCAATGATTTTGATCATAATGATTTATGCGTCTACAATGCACCATTATTGAATGATTATTTGAATTTTAAATTGTTCAAATGTGGCCAATACTTTATCATTGATTTCATCGATCATCAAAGGCTAAGGTTACAACCTTTGAACATTACCAATGACTGCCAAATAATCATTGATCATTATCGTCATAATCAGCTGAAAGGGTTGATTAATCCCGATGATAATTATCATCAACAAATCAATCAAATCAATGATGGCCAAATACAATTATCATTATCATTGATGATCATTATCATTATTTATATGATAATGATAATCAATTTCATTCATAGAAAATGTAAAAATTTTCAATTAATTTTAATTAATTTTAAATTAATTAATTCAACAAATTCAATTGAATTTTTCAAATTCAAACGCAATTCAACGATCCAATCGCCGAAAATAGCCAAAGATCACGGCCAAATACTATTCAATGGCCAAACACCTCTAAATGATCATCGACTGCAGACATTGTCTTCACCATTATTATCATCATCATTGATACTGATTAGTGATTCAATTAATTGTGATTATTCATTCAATGATAATTATCAGTGTTTGTTTATTTTGTTCGTGATCGATCATCATCATCATCAACAACAGCAACAATCCGTTGATTATCATCAACCATCCGCTAATAATCAGCAGCAGCATCAGCTCAGCCATAACAAGCTTCAGCAGCGGCAGACGCATCAAAGAACTCATCAACGATTATCATTGTTGACGTTCACTTCCATTGATAATAATTCAAACGAAATCAATCGTTTGCGATTCGATCGCAAACGATTGATTGAAAAATGTCGGCAAAATTCAAATCAACAAACATTGATCGCAATTGAAATCGCAGTTAATCAACAACGTATACGTCCATCATTATCATCATCGTTGAATTCATTATCATCATTCACATTATCATTACCAATACCACCATCCGCAACCACATCGTTATCATCAAAGGCGAACGGCATTGAATTACAGCGTCAAACTCCATCACCACCAATATCACCATTCGCATTATCATATCTAGCTCAACGACGTCTACACACTAATCATCGATTGATTGATTGGACAACTAATCAAGTTACCACCTCGAGCATTGAATCATTGAATGTCATCAATTTGAATTATTTAAAACATTCAAATCAGCCGTATTTACCATTACTACGAAGAGGTTATAACCATTATTTATTACTAATAATAATATCATTAATTATCACTTATTCATTAATAATTAATTCATATATTCAATGTTATTATTGTCATCATCAATGTTTTTGTTGTTGTTTTGATTGTTTATTAGCATCATTAATATCAATAATATTAATTTTAATATTATTTACGACATTAATCAAAAGACAAGTGTTGTTATTGTTATTGTTGTTGTTTATATTCAATGTGTTTAAATCATCATTTGAATCATTGCTTGAAGCATTGAAATCATTCAAATTTAAGTTCAAATCAGCCAAATTCACGTTCAAAGCATTTGAATTTACGTTCAAAACAGTGAAATGTTCATTTAAAGCTTTAAAATCTGCATTGAAAGCATTCAAATCTACATTCAAACCAATCGAATTCACGCTTAAAACATTCAAAGTATTTAAATCATTATTGAAATTCATTGAATTACATCGAAAATCATCGATAATTAATATTAATACATTGACAATTAATAATAATAATAATCGATCGAATGTATCGATTAATTGTATTTATATTATTTATATTATTTACACATATTTCATATTAATGACAAATAATTCAATAATCATGATGATTGAAGCATCAAATACAACAAGCTCATTGCTACCATCAACATCATCATCATCAGTAAATACCACTAGTCAATTATCACCACCACCAGTACCACCATTGCCGTCAGCGCTACAATGGTCGAGTCACGAACATCAAATCCTTGATGGATTAGCCAATGTTGAATTAGCCATCAAGCGAACGGCATCAGCATCAGCAGCAGCAGCAGTAGCAGAAACAAGCGCAACAGCCAGTGCTTCAAAGGCTTCAACGGCTACGACGACAAACTCGATGACGACAACGAATCACCAGCCTCAGCATCAACGACAAATTAATAATTCAATGAATGTAAATACAACGATGATTGCATTGAATTCATTGAATATTTTCAATGATCGTCGACAGCATCATCAGCATCAGCAGCCACAGTATCCACAGCCACTGCATTACAACAACCACCGTCACCACCACCATCAGCCATCGATTCAATTGAATCATAAGCGGCGAAGAAAACGAAATATGAATTTAATGAATTTGATTAATTCAAATATGAATAATTTAATTAAAACAAACACATTCAATGATAATGAATTCATTACCATCATTGACAATGATAATGATGATGATAATCATCATCATATTCATAAATCAATTAAACATCGTCGTCAGCCACCGCAGCTGCGGCAAAAGCCACTGAGTAAACATCGTTCAAAGCCACCACGGCAGAAGTCACAATTATTGAGACCGCCCCGGTTGCCACCGCGACCGTCCCCACCACCATCTACACCATCTGCCATTGATAATGGTGAAATCATTGAAGATGGTGAAATCTTCGATGATAATGATCGTCAGCTGTATCGTAAACAACAACCTGAACAACTGAAGAATAAACATGATCAGCAAGCTTTATGTTGTATTAATCATCGCCACAGTCACAGCCACAGCCATAGTCGCAACCATCACCGTAGTCATTATCACCGTAGCCACCACCTTAGCCACCACCTTAACCACCATCATCATCTAAGCTACAGTCGTCAGCAGCAGCAGCCGAAACGACAACAAAAATTAATTTCACAATTAATCAACCATAACCAATTGAATGATAGTTTCAATGATAATAATGATAATGTTAATGTTAATGATGATTATTTTGATAGTAATTTTGAAAATTCATCAATAATGACGATGACTACATCAATGAATGACCCCGTTCATCAAAATAATAATCAAAATTTAAATTATTTTAATTATGAACTGAATAATCAAAATCATAAATCACAAACGATTATAAGATTGATGCCAAAATTTGATACAACTATGACAACGATGACTGAAATAGCATCATCTGCTGAAGCATCGGCAGCCGAATACAGTGACAGTGACGATTCTGTTGAGGCTGACGCAGCCCATGCTTTTGATTCTGATGAGGCTGGTGGTGCTGAGGCTGCCGATGGTGGTAATGTTAGTGTTGTTGGTGGTGGTGGTGGTGGTGATATTAGTAAAGTCAATGGTAAACAACAACAACAACAACGTCTTCGAAACAAATTGACTATTTTTAATCCGAATTCATTTAATACAAATATAACCCATAAACAACATGTTATGAATAGTGATTACATTGATGATACTGATGTTGATGATGATAATATCAATGATGATGGTGATGGTGACAAAGATTTATTTTTAACTTTTGAACATCAACAACAGCCAATCAAAGCAGCATTACCATCACCGCAATTATCATTGACATCAACGTTATTACCATCAATAACGACAACTACAGAAGCATCGGCAGCATCAACAGCAGCCATCATGCATCATATATCACCATCACCATCACGATCACGACCATTTACGACAATATTACCATATTCATCATCCCCAGCATCTTCTAAATCAACTAAATTATCATTCATAGATTTATTATTATCATTACATTACCACAATTACCACAATGATCATCAATTACATCGAAATGATGATGATCATCATACATCTTTGTCAATAGCGTCAACTACATCTCCGTCAATAGCGTCAATATCATCGACAATGAACGTCCGTAAACACCGTGATCATCATCATCATCAACAACATTTACATCGACATTTTTCGCTCAATTTTGTCAATACTTCAACTGCGTCAACTGCTGAATTGCCCGCTGCTACCACTTCATGCGATTTTTTCACCGCCGCAAATATTTCTCCGTCGTCTTTGTCGTCATTGGAAAGTGTAACGAGTGATTCTTCTTCCATAGCCGCATTGCCACCATTGATTCGTTCATCATCATCATCATCGTTATATTCATTATTCATCAATGATTTATCATTATTCAATGATTATTTTAATTCAAATAATAAATCAATGATAATGAAAAGATTTAAGTTTAATAACGTTGATTCTGAAATCGTGGATGATCCTGGTGATCGTGGTCATCATCAACAACAGTTAATCGATGGTCATCACCGACAACTGCACCGCCAGCAGCGCCATCTCCGGCACGATGATCATCAATTCACCGATGATGGTAACCCGTTCGCCGACAGTCATGTTGATGATTCGAATGATGGTGATTCAAATGATTCAACTGAAATACAAGATGAAGGTATTGTGATTGATTTAAACAGTGATGATTACAAATGGCCGTCCATAAATAACGATACTATCGATACTAATAATGATCAAAATAATCATAAAAATACGACAAATGAACATTATTTAATACGATTAATGCGTACAATAATGTTACCATTATCGAAATTCAATAATAATCGAAATAAATTTGATCAATATGATAAAACAAATGAAGATAATAATAGCGATAACGATAGTATCGATACCAGTGATAATTATATCGACGATACTATCGATACCATCGAAAATAATGATCAATCAACGATCAATGATCAAATATCATTGCAAAGATCTCACCGTATCAAAGCCAATTATGACCATCAACGATCACCAGCATCATCCACATCACCATTACCATTATCATCAATTACCGACGATGATTACGATGATGGCCGCAATCAATTTAATGACGTCGATGATTACGAAGGTGATTACGACGGTGATTACCTGGATACCGAAGATGATTATCGATCCATCGATCTTGATTACAATTCCAATCACATAATGCTCAACGATAATGATAATGACCATGGTCATTATCTTGATGACCATCAATTACCATCATCATTACCATTATCATCAAAAGTGATCAACACATCATCCCGAACATCATCAATAATTAATCATCTATTTCGTACAGCCATCAATGCAAGTATTATTTCGACTGCCTTTTCGTTGAATCCATTATTAAATCATCAGATATCGTCGACGGTGGCGCCACCTATGGTGCCACCATCGATAGTACCATCGCCATCGAACATCGATCATTCATCATCAATCATCAGTGATAATTACTTTCAATTCAATACGAATCAAACATATTATAATCAGCTGATTCAATCGAACGCTGATAGCGTGAACAGTATCCATATGATCAGCGATGCTGACCATAATTCACCGACGATCATCGATCAATCGCAATCGTTCATCACGACTACAATCGATACTTTGATGCGTAATTTGTCTTCTTCGCCGTTGGCGTCAGTGGCGTCGCCACTATCATCACCACTGTCACCGACGACATTGTCAGTATATTCACCATCGTCAATGACGACGACGACCTCTGCGTCTTCATTGCTAATCAGTGATAATTACCTTGATTCGAATCAAAATCAAAATGATTTATTAATTAATGATACATTAATTAATGATTGGTTCGATATTCTTATCATTATATTGAAGGTATTAACCCTTGGTACAATAATATTTTCGGCCATATTCGGTAATCTATTGGTGATAATTGCTGTGTTTAGGTAAGGTGGAAATTGAATTAATTTGAAATAATTGATTTGTAATTATTCGTAATAAGGATTTAACCCTTTTAATTGATTTGAATTTTTCGCTTGAAAAATTCAAATCAACACTCGATTGAACTTAAGCGGCTTAACCCTTTTCGAAAATAATGAATTCTCGGAATGTTTTTCGTTTCTGTCTTTCCAAGGAAATTTCTCCCAGAATTTCTCTAAAAATTCCCTTGAAAACCCTCTCGGAAGCCCTTTTAGAAACCTTCTAGAGACCCTTTAAACCCTTTCGGAAGCCCTCTAAACCGTTTCACAAACCTTCTGGGAACCTTTTCCCTAGACCTTCAAAAACCTTTTAGGGACCTTTTAAGCCTTCTAAAGATCTTAAGACCTTGTAAACCCCTTTTAAACCCTTTTAAAAATCCTTTGAATTTTTTTAAAATTTCAAATTTTTCGAAATTCCTTTCGAACGTATGTTTACAAGAGATTTACAAAACTAAGAATCACCCAAAGAGAGAATGATAAAACTTTTAATTCTTAGATAAACAACCAAAAAACATAAACAATAAACAAACATATACCAGTAATTGAATTTATGAATGGGACCCAAAAATATACAAAAACAAACACCGAAAATTGTTTATGTCTGTGTCTGTCTGTACACATATTTGTCTATGTGTGTAGGTAGGTAGGCATCCATCCGTGCCTATCCACGAATACACGTATACATATTTTTTCGTGTGCATACCTTTTAAACATTCTCATATTTGGGCCGGGCCGGGGCCCTGGAATCCGACGTCTCCCCCGCTGCTACCTTACCCCTCTACCCTCCCATCTATTCGATTCTGGGCCACGCATAAAATACATAAACAAAACAAATCAATGCCTATCGATTTATTCACATATTCAATCATCCATCACTTCTGGTGTAACTGTATATATGAATGATTTCTCTGTGTGTATGTGTTCGTGTGTTTTCTGTTTTCTTTGTGTAGACACAGACAGCCAGGCAGAAGAAGAAGAAGAAGATAATTAGAGCATGACTTTGGTATTCGTTGTGAAGCGAATTCAATTCACAATGAATGAATGCATTTCTTTTGGTTCATAAATTTATTTACGTTTATTATGAATGGTATGTGCGAATTCTCGATGCAGCTAACAGCCAACTACACTAATGATAATTAGTAGTAGAAATTATTATCGTATTGGGTTGTCCCATAAGTTCTTGTTGGTTATATCGTAGAAAATAATTGGAAAATCGGCAAGAACTTATTGGACAACCCAATTACGAGAATAATCAGAATTTGATTAATCCTAAAAACACAAGATTTTTCTGTGTTTCTTTGGACATGGAATTCAATGAATTAGTGAATTTTTTAGAGATAATAATTACACACAGAATAATTAAGATATTTATGAACTGTATGTGTGCGTGGTACCGTTGTTTGTGTATGGTACACGTGTCAGAATTAACAAGTCTTTGAACTTTTCGACTAAGCTCTTTAGTAGGCATAGCCTTTGTGTTGACCCTATCGAAACCCTTTCTTTCTCCGAAAACCTTCATTGAAAAACCTTCACTGAAAAACCCTCAATTCTCAAAAATCCTCTGTGACTAACCCTCACCGAATAACCCTTTATTCACCAAAAACCCTTTCTTAATTCCCTCTTATTAGTGCCATTTCATTCGAATTGTCATGGCAATATTCCCCGAATTATTTTTCTCCTAATTATTTCCAGCGAAATCCCGAGAATATTTTCGCTTCTTAATTCCATTTTCTTGAGTTGAAATTCCAAATTTGCCAAGATTTTTGTCTGATTTTAATGATTTTCTTATTCAAATTTTCTCTCCCGAATTCCTATTTCCACCCAATCATCTCATCTTATTATTAGGCATCATCGATTACGTATAACAACCAACTATTTCATTGTATCATTAGCATTTGCCGATATATTGGTGGCGCTGTTCGCAATGACATTTAATGCATCCGTAGTGATCAGTAACCGGTGGATATTCAATCAGCTGATTTGTGATTTTTGGAACAGTTGTGATGTACTGTTTTCAACGGCTTCGATAATGCATCTATCCTGTATTAGTTATGACCGATATTATGCCATAATTAAACCATTGGATTATCCGATGAAGGTAACGGGGAAACGTGTGGCCATAATGTTGACCTGCGTTTGGATTCTATCGGCTTTGATTTCGTATATACCGATATTCACCGGGATTTATACGACGGCCGAAGCCATGGAACAGAAACGGCTTAACAGTGATCAATGTGAATGGATCGTTAACATACCGTATGCCCTCATATCGTCGACCATATCGTTTTGGTTACCCTGTAGCATTATGCTATCGGCATATTATAAAATCTACAAAGAAGCAATTAAACAAGAGAAATTCATCTACCGGACCCAACAGATGGCCAATCAAACCAATCACCATCATCATCATTATCAAAAAAATCGTCAAGTTAATACGTTGAATAGCACCAACAATAATAATAATAACAACAATAACAATAACCCTTTAAAAAGTAATGACCCTAATGATGACACCAACGCCAACAATGATGATGTTACTAGTCGACTAACAGCGCCACCACCATCTTCAGCAAACTCAAAGCAACGAAATTCAAATGATAATAATAATGTTATACAGGTATGTGGCTAATAATTTTTAAGAGGTTATAACCTTTGTTTTGTTCCTTTGAATACCATTAATTCATTGACCCCAACGACTTCTTCGTACACGACCCGTAATTCTTCGGTAGAATTACTCGGGATTCTTTGAGCTTCTCAAAGGTTCTCAGACATTTCTTTAAGAATTTCACCGGATTTCGTTAATACTTTGAAATCCTCGGGTAATTCCTTTGGGAAATTCCCGCGGAAAATCCTTCGGAAATTGCCGGGAAATCCTTTGAAATCCCGAATAATTCAATCGAATTAAGTCAAAGTACACATTCGAATGAAGACGATTTTGATTATTCTTTAAGATTTTCGTCTTAAAGACTTTACATTTTTGTACATTTGTAGATTCGTTGTAAGTGTTTCTGTGAGTGTAATTTAGTGTATCTATGTGTGTGTGTGTGTTGGCGTCTTGTTCATGTGTAAATGGTCTAAGTGGTGTGCTGCTTGTTGTAAGTGTGTGATTGCATGAATGAATCATTCATAAATAACGATACGTAACGTACATAATGATTGCCAATCCTTGGCGATCATTATTCATTCATTGCATTCATTCATATATGTAATGTACTTATAAAAAACATTTAAATAAGTAAATGAAAATTAGGTTGTCCCATAAGTTTATGCCGTTTTTTTCTAAATTTTTCCAATTCGAAAAACGGTAACAACTTAGGGGACAACCTTAAAATGAATAAATCTTATTTTATTAATAATTAATTACTTGCAGTTACAACATATATGAATGGATTATCATTTGTTCATTTTGTTTGTGTGAATTATGGGAATATGAATTTTTGGTATTCGAAGAAGAAAAATATAAAAATGGTAATGGTATTTATGAATGTGACCAATTGACTGACTAGCTCAGTGGTTCTCAACCGTTTTCTGTGTTGTGGCACCAAAAAAATTCAAAATCACGAAAATTTGCCCAGCAGTTGAGAATCACTTGACTAACCGACTAAATGGCAGCAAGCAAGCAATAATAATCACGATTATTACTTTTATAAAATATTTATGATAATCGTTTCTAATGATAATCGTATGTATGAATGTGTATTTAGTAGGTTGTCCGGAAAGTTCTGGCCAATTTTTATGAGCAACTCTCGATTCGTCAAAGCCGAATGAACTTTTCGGACAGCCTAATCGTATATTTTTTTTAGGTATTTTTCACAGATAATAACAAGTAATAATGATGACGATAAGTAATAATAATGCTAATAACCATAAGTCAGTGGTTCTCAACCATTGTGCTGCGGCACTTTTGGTGTTTCGCTTCACTTTATGTGCAGCCAAATTTTTGAAATTTTTCCAAATTTTGCGCTTAATCAAGTAGAAAAATGGTTGAGAATCGCTGACTTAAATAAGCGAAAATGACAGTGATAATAATAAGTAGTCAGAATAATATTCGGCTATAAGGAGCCATTAATATATATGATGTAATAATAATAATAAGTAAATAATAACCAATATTACTGCTAATATTATTTGTTACATAATATTTAGGTTGTCCGAAAAGTTTTTGCCGGTTATATCGGTAGAAAATGATTGGAAAATCGGCAAAAACTTTTCGGGCGACCTAATACATGTTTTATAAATATGTATAACATTACTACATTATTACTGCATTATCATAATATAATGTTATCAAATATATGATTTATTATTATTACTTTTATCGTTACACACATTCTTATGTATTTTCAGTGTAAATAAATTTTGAGAAAAAAAAATTGGGACCATTCATAAATAAAGTTTTGTGAAATCAATTTTTTTTGTGAGATTTCGATACAATTTATCGAAATATTAGGTTGTCCCATAAGTTCTTGCCGTTTTACGGACGAAAAAAAAACTTAAAAAACGGCAAGAACTTATGGGACAACCTAATAATATTCGATATCACAGAGTATGTATCAATATGTTTCATGATGCTGTAGTGCTGTTGCTGCTGCTGCTACTTACATACGTACATTATGAACGATAATTTATGTGTGTAAAGTGAATCTTATTTTCGGGAATCTTTTCGGAAATCGATTCCCGAACAAGCTCCAGAATCGCCAGAAATTCTGGAATTCTTTCGGCTCTCTAAGTGAAAACAGAACACACCGAGAGAGAGAGAGAGAGATAAGAATCCATAAATCAGAAATCCGGTTCATTGAATCCCGTGGACCCTTGAAAACATCATGAAACATTGAAGCTAATATTAGGAGAAATGTTCCCGAAAATATTTGGGGAAATGTTCCTCAAAATATTTCGAAAATGTTTCCGAGAATGTTTTCAAGAAATGTTCCCAAAATAACGTCGAATGATTGATCGATTTTCTGCTGCCAAAATGTAAAGATTTTACGGAAACTTTTCCCGTGTTTATCGATCCAAAATGGACCTTAGATTAGTCGAATATTTTTGGCGAGAAAGTTTCCCTGGAAACTTACGAAATCGATGTCGTAATTACTCCTTTCACTTACTTGATTTAACCCTTTCATCATCATTCGAGTATTCGTTTATTTCGTAACTCAGAAATATTTCGGCAATTACACCTGTGTGTGTATTCGTGTGTGAAAAAGTGTGAAAACAAACACGCTTAACAGGCTGTAACCCTGTGAAATTCACCCATCGAATCAATTTTTCAATGATTTGATTGAAATCAATCAGAAATCTTTGATCAAAATTCGAATTAATTAACATCAATTAATACTAATTAATTAATTAATTAATTCAATTTCACTGTGAAGAAAAAGGTAAATTTCGAAATTTTTCAAAAATTCAAAATTCCAAAATCTATGATCAATGATAATCATTGAATATGTGAATGATGCTCGATTGAGAAATTTTCCCAGGAATTCATCCTCTCCTCTCTCTCGATTAAAATCAATTTTTTGAAAAAAAAACGATGCCTAAAGGGTTAAAGGGTTTCAAATGTTTCACTCCGAAAAAATGATTACTAATTAAAATCAATCAATGAATTGATTTTGAAATTTCATTGAATTCCTTGAATTCCATGAAAACTCAATTAAAACTAAGAATTAATTAATAGAATTCTATTAATTAATTAATGCCGATCTTAATTCTTTTTAATTGGATTCGAATGTTTTTGTTTCGTAAGAAATCGGTGGTAATCGAATTTCTTTTGTAATTAGACATCTTTGATTGATTAATGTAATAATTTTAGGTTGTCCGAAAAGTTCATTCGGCTTAATCAATCGAAAGTTGCTCATGAAAATTGGCCAGAACTTTTCGGACAACCTAATACATTCAAAAGGATTTATTGAATTCTTAGAATTCTTAGATGAATAAGAGATGAACAACAACGATGTGTGTGTGTGTCGTAATAATGATCTGAAATTCAATAAGACGTTGAATATCACTGCAAATAGCCTCAGGGGCGATTGCGAAATTTTTCTGGGAATTTTTTTTTTTTGTTTCTCGAAGAATTTCTTTTGTTCATTCTCATTAGTACTAAGTAGAAGTGAATCTTCTTTTAGCTGGTGCTGCATCTATTACTTAGGCTGTCCGTAAAGTTCGGTCCGATGTCGATGTTATTCTGTTTGGCCACTACTTTCTATTAGGTAATCCGACCGAACTTGACGGACAACCTCTAATTTTTTTTTTCGAAGAAAATTCCTGGAAATCTCTTGTTCTTCAGGAGTGACTTGTTCAAGTTCACTTGAATTTAATGATGACCAGTGAAGATGACATATGAAGTTAGATGTCCATGGTCATTAGTTACCGTTGACCAGAGTGCATAGATGGATTGGGCCAAAATTGATTTCTGGGAAATTTCTCATTTTGTATTCAAGTGAATGAGACCAGTATAATCAATCAAATTGGACTCCAAATCGCGACCAAGTCCACGATGATTCATCTCTCTCTCTCTCTTGAAAGCATGGTCGATTGCAGTGGTCAGCACCAGTTCACTTTCCAAAAATGCCTCAAGGCCATTTTTGGCCTATTTTTTTTTTTTTTTTTTGGTCTATTTTAGCCCACACATATAAATGTGCAAACATATAATTACTATGGGCTCCCTATAATCATTATGCAAAGCCATTGAATCACTTGCTTTTCAATCTCTGTGTGACGCCCTAAGGGGGTGTCGAAAGAGTTATTTTTGGAAAATTTTTTTCCGTGGAAAATTTCCGGAAAAAAAATATTCGGAAATATTTCTTTGAAATTATTCACATTTGTATTTAGTTCACCTGTACAAATAATTGTTGACGAGCTTGTCTGTGTCTATCATTGAGGTTATAATCCTTGATAGACACACCAGTCGTATTTGAAACATGTTCAAACAATTCAATGCCTGTCCATAAAGTTCGTTCGGATTTTCATTGAATATTTCTATTAGAAAAACCGACCAAACTTTACGGACAACCTAAAGTAATAGTCTTTCAATAAAATTATTTCTGTGACCAATCAAGCGTAGAACTTCGTTGATTGAAAAAATTTCGTTGAATGAGAATGAGTCACATGTCATTGATTAATTGAAAGACGCCGACACCTTACACGACCACCACCTGGCAAGAGGTATTGATCCAGATATCTGTGTGGTGGTGAAGGTGGTGGCAGTGGTGTCCATGGTTGCGGCCATCGAAATCCGTTTTTAATTAAAATTTCACGGGAAATTTTCCGGAAATTTCTCAAATTTTTTGAGAAAATTTTTTTCCCGGAAAATTTTCCAAAATTTTGTCCCATTCACAAACGCTGTTACCGAGATATGAATTTCAAAAAAAATCAATTTGAAATCAATTTTTTTCACTCCATTCTCCTCTCTCCTGCTCTAAATCAATTATAACTCTTTCATTTATTCACAAAATTTTTTTTTTTTTTTTTTGATGATTCCGGCAAAAAAAAAATAAAATATTCATAAATTCTGTTACCGTAATATATTTCGGTAATGATATTTATGAATAATGTAAATAAATACATGAAAAATGTCAAACACACGTAATTTTCCAAGTGCAATTGCTTGTCCGGAAAGTGATGCCGCATTTTCACTTGAAAGTCTACGAGAGAAGCAGACATTACTTTCCGGACAACCTTTAAAATCATACAAATGAATCATGTACGACGATCAATGAACATACGAATCGACTGTGAGATTCTTTAAGAAATTTTCCCAAAGAATTTCTTTGAATTATAACATGAAAATACGTTCTCTCTCTCCTCTTGTTCTTCTGTTTAATGTAAAAGTTTAAATCAAATTATTTTATTTTATTGTATTTGATCAAACAGGCAAAATCGTTAAACATTGATTATGGTTGTCCGAAAAGTTCTGTCGCTTTCAACTCCATTCACTTTCCATTGAAGCAATGCTTCGAAAAACCGTCAGAACTTTTCGGGCAACCTCAAATAGAGAAAATTTTCCAGAAAAAAAAATAAAATTTTTCCCATAAAAGTTTATTATTTTATCGTTATTATTATCAGTACATTGAATATAATCATAAATCTTAATAATCAATTGTTCAATCATTTCTTATATATTCATGAAAATATTCTGAGCATGAATGTTTTTTGTCCAAGAATCTTGTTAGAATTTTCCTGCGAATATTTGCAGGAATTTTCCTGGGAATTTTACGGAAAGTTTCCGGTAAGTTTCTCGGAAATTTTATCGAATTTTTTTTATCGAGAAACTTTCTGGAAATTCTCGAATTCTTTGACTTTTAAATTCAACTCCAAAATTTGACTGATTTTTTATTTTAGACATATCGATCAATGATGATGACATGTGTAATCATGGATCGTGATGATGATGAAGCTTATGATGATTATTATGTGTACACGGGAATATACCCAGAAATATATTTTATTTCGGGAACATTTCCATATTCACCGAGCAATGTTTCTGAAATATTATGTTGTCCGAAAAGTTCTGGCCGATTTTTATGAGCAGCAATGTGATCAAGCGGAATGAACTTTTCGGACAACCGTAATATTTGCCGAAGAATGGAGTCTGTTTTGCATACACAGAATGAATGCCTTCTCTACTCCTTAGTATTTACGGCCCTAATTTGCATATTTAGAATTAAGAATTCGGGAATTTTCTTTGAAATTTCTTTTATCGGAGAAATTTTCCGGGAATTTTTGTTTTTCGGGTTTCCATTCATTTTTCGATCCTTTCATTTTTTTTATGAATGTTGAAATTTCATTTCGGTAATGATTTCGGTAAACATTTTTCCCGAAAAATTTTTCCCGAAACTTTTCCCCTGAAATTCCTTGGGTAGTAGTAGGTTCACTGTAGTTTCGATCAGTCTCGAAAATAGGGTCTTACACTGAAGCAATTGATTCCAGTTTATTGTCAATTTGGGAAATTTCAGATCCCCATCGTTTCAAAATCGTTTGAAATCATTATTCCACAATGATTTTCGGGAACATTTCTCTCCGTACATTTCATTTTAATGATCAAACTTTTAGTGCTAAACGTGTTCTGCGTATGAACATTTATACTTGCCGTCGCTACCGATATGAAATGAGCGAATTTTTGAATGTTATTCTATGGTGAAAAAAGTTCATTTCATACCGGTACTGTCGATGCCGAAGCTGTCGTCATACAAAGCACTGAGAAAAGAAATGAGAGAAACCCGAAGAAATGTGTTCAATGTGCACCGATAATATATAACGACATTTATGAATGTGTCTGTATTTAATAGATTGCCGAATCAATATTTGATTGCCATATGATGATTATTATTTACATAATAATCATAAAAAATTGATTGAAATAATGATACAAGAGAAATTTTCCGGAATTTTTTGTTTTCCTGGGACCGAAAAAAATTCGGGTAAATTTACGGGAATTTTTCCCCGGAAATATTTCCCGAATAAACATTTTTATACATTGTAATTGTTTTCAAGGTATAAACGGGTGTGTGTGTTACACTTTTACATGTGTACAATCTATTTAATTCATGTTTCCAAAACTATTTTTAGGCTATTTTTACACTTGGTTGACTTGTTCAACTTGACGATAACTTGGTTAAAAATAGTTGTCTACAAATACATGCCTTATAAATAGGCAAGACCCAAAAAGATGCCTTCGGCTTTTTTAACTCAGAATAAATAAATAATTATTAGGTTGTCCGAAAAGTTTTTGCCGATTATATCGTAAAGAATTATGAGAAAATCGGCAAGAACTTATCGGACAACCTAAATAAATAGATAAACAAATGAATTAATAAATGAAATGCCCAAGACATTTGTCGATCTCATTATAAGGTCCTTCTTAAATACTTTGTCTTTTTCGGACCATTTTTCCCAAGCTAATAATGTGTATTCAATGAGGACCTCTAGGGTACTTGGGTATTCGAGTATGTTTACTCTCTCTGTGTGTGTGTGTGTGTGTCTGTATGTCTGTATTCATCTAAGTAAATATAAATAAGTAAGTCCATGTCTCTCTCTCTGTGTATTCACATACAAGTAAATATTTAGGTTGTCCGAAAAATTTTTGCCGATTTTTCAATTATTTTCTGCCGATATAATCGGCAAAAACTTTTCGGACAATCTAAATATTTATTCATAATTATTATTATTATTATTTGATTATTCATAATGAATTTAATTTACCATTCTATTCCATTCATTCATTGAATTCAATTCATTGAATGAATATGAATATTCAATTAAAATTAGTTGTTTGTACGAAAAGTTTTGACGGGTTTTCACAGTATTTAGCTATAGAAAAACCCGTCAAAACTTTTCGGACGACCTTGATTTTGGTATAAACACTAATCAATGAAATAATGTGAATATGAATTATTTATTTAAGAAAGAAACTTCTTAATTAAACTTTAATGACTCCAAAGTCATTCTCTTGGTGGTGAATGGTATTCATTGAATTTTGGTGCTTGGTGCTCATTTCAGTTTGGAATTCTCGGGAAATTCCCGAAGAATTTCCCAAGAATTCCGGAAAGTTTCCGAGGAATTCCAAAGATTTCGCACGTGATTCCAGCCACAGAATCCACCACGAGTAACGCCGAAATCATTCGGCGTAAAGAATCCACAAATCACGAATTCCGATGGCGTAGCGAAAAGTTCCCCGGGAAAGTTTAATTGAAAAGTTTATAATTAGCAGTGATTTACTGGGGGGGGGGTTTGAAACGTGCCGAAACCGAACCACCCCACCCTACCCTACAGTAAGAGGCACCAATTAATCAACGAAAACGAATCAAATTTCTTAATTTTTTCGAGGAAAACTTTTCCCGAAATAATTGAAATTTTTTGAAAATTTGAGCCATAAAAGTTTTCCTGTAAAGTTTCTCTCATGTGTCTCAAGCGGACCTTAAAACGATCAAAGTGACAATTTTGATTCTGATCAATAAATATTAGGTTGTCCGAAAAGTTCTTGCTGATTTTCTCATTATTTTCTACGATATAACCGACAAGAACTTATCGGACAACCTGATAGCAATTATCAATGCAAGGGGTCCGAAATGAATTTCCTGGAAAGTTTCTTGAAATTTGATCCATTTATGATGTGATTACCATGGTTGGAACCATGGTAATCATTTCGAAACTGATCAGATTTCAATCCATGGATTCATCCATCAATCGATTGATTGGCTCAAATCAATGCTTTGAACACAGTGTTCAGAGCTCTGAGCTTGGACACATTTCGATCTATCTCTTGATTTGGATTCGATATGAATTTTTTTTTTTTTCGGGCCACGACATTTGTGGACAGATGTTTTTGACAAAAAAAAAAAATCTTGTAAATCTCAATAACTAAATTTCATCAATTTCGACACATGTACACACACTATATGAATGGCCCACAAGGCCCCCGAAATGGCCTCAAAACGGTACCCCTAGAAAATATCTCAGGGAATCAACCAATCACAATGAAACAAATGTTCGAACTTTTTGTACCGAAAATATGTACCGATAATTATTTGAACTCACAATTAATTATGGTCACAGGTTTCATGAACATGTTTGAAAAATTCGGCCACCGGCCCCATCCATTCACTCTATCTATCTCCATTAGCCAATCATTGCCCTAGAAATTTGTAATCGTTTATTATCATCATTTGTTTTTTTAAAAAAATAATAAATGTATAGCCATCGTTAATTAATAAAATTTCTAATTAATTTTCTGGCTTAATTAATTAATAAATTTCCATTTTTTTCTTTCTTCGTCTCTTCCCCCTCTTTTTCCCTGGCTGCCCCTGTTGGTTCTATGCGGATTCATCGACGCCTTGGGCAATGGGCCGGATTTCTTTGAAATTCACGATTTCTGGTCTCCTTCTCCTCTTCGTCCATCTTCCTTCTTCGTGGCCATGGTCCAAAACCTTCGAACACCATAAAGATACAATCATCAACATCAACCCTTCAACAACAACAGCAACAACAACATCGTAATTCACATTGTGATCATGATCCTGAATCTGGTTCATCAACACCAACAAAGCGAACAATATCTAAAATGAAACGTGAACATAAAGCAGCTAAAACGCTTGGTATTATTATGGGTGCATTCATCCTATGTTGGTTACCATTTTTTATTTGGTATGTTGTTAGCACCATAATGGCAGCTGATACACCAAAAGTTATAGTCCACATATTGTTTTGGGTCGGATACCTCAATTCAGCAATGAATCCAATCATTTATGCATATTTTAACCGGGAATTTCGTGAAGCATTCAAAGAAACGCTTCGAAATATTTTCTGTAAATGTTTTCATCTTAAATGTTTAGAAACCCAACGGCAAGATGCTATATCGTTTAGTTGTACATATCGTTCAACAATGGATGTTGGTTTGGTTGAAAACAAGTATTCAAAGGATTAACAATTCATTCAATTATCATCACTGATGAACATTGATGATCAATCGTCATTGAATTTATGAATGAATCATTTTTGAATGAATAATTTTTGAATGAATCAATGAACGTCTACCGCAACTCAACGCCCCCACACACACGCACACACACACCCATAATCTAGTCAGAAATTAACAGTGATTCAAACACAGCAATATTTAATGGTGCAATATCGGTGTGTGTGTGTGTGTGTGTGTGTGTGTGTAAGAGGGTATGGGCTTGGAAAACAGCCAAAAAATGAAAAACCCTTAAAAACATTCGAATTCAATGGAATCAAAGAGATATCGAATTGAATCATTAAATTCATTCGGGAATGGTGATTACCGAATGAATAATTACCGAAGCCGAAGACTAAGAATTCTTAATGTGGATACACGCAGACCTACGTCAGCCAAAGCCGAAGACCAAAGTAAGCCCGAGACCCGAGGCCCAAGCCTGGGTCGCTCAAGGCCTCAAAAAGGTCTCAAAACATTTTTCAAATTTTGTTTGAATGGTGGGGGGGATGACACATACTGTTTGAATATCCCCGCCAAAATTTCAATATTATGTTACATGTTATATTGTATTTATGAATTTTTCAAAAAAAAAAAATTTTGGCGCCCTCTCTCGCCTTTGTTTTCAAAAACTCAATTTCACTCATCAAATCATCATTCATTTATTTACACATCATTCATTCATCATCCACTCAAAATTGTGTTATTTACCCCTTACATTACCCTTTCATTTTCATGTGAAAATACGTCCCATGAACACACCAGCTGTGCACGTGTTTAGAGGAGCAACATGACACGTGCAACATTTACTTGTATTGACACGTGTGTCCCAACAACACACGTGTCACTTGTATTGTGACAACTTTTTGCACGTGCAACTCATTAATTTTAAGACATTTTCAAAAACTTCAAAACTCCATAAATCACCCATTAATCGACTAATTCATTCGTTAATTAACTCATTGATCACTTAATTAATTAATTAATTAATTAATTAATTAATTAATTAATTAATTAATTAATCGATTAATTAATTAATTAATTAATTTTCATATCAAACTCTCAATTGATAAGCCATTGATCCATCCATTCATATATATTGTGACAACATCAATTCAAATGTATGCAAATACATATGCAAATACACTCATATATAGATGTAAATAAACCTATTCAATAAACACCATTATTTCAATGTGTAATCCTTTCATCACTAAATCATTGATCATCGTTTGAGAACCGCTGCAATAATCCATAAATCACCGCTTCATCATCGAACCTCATCAAATGTATAGTCTCACCGGAGAGCAAGCACCATAACCTGTTCAAATTGGTAAGAAATTTGAAATGTTAAATGTTTTGCTCTCTCTCTGTCATTCGCTCTCTTTTTGTGCAATTCACAAACACCGTTACACTGTTAAACGCCCAGGTACCCAAGGGGTCGCACACAACAATTGTGTATGTGGACCCTGGACCCTGGGCACCACTGAATACACACACACACACATACGCCTCGAAATGTATTTTTCATTGTTTTTCTCTTTCTTCATGTTTTGTTCATTTGTTTTTTGTTAAATATATGTTCAAATTACCAAAATTTCAAAATACAAATTTTGCTGCTTCATTTATTTATATGAAAAATAAATAAATTAATTAATTTTTGAATTAATTAATTAAAAAATAATTAATAAAAATTGATTAATTAATTTTGAAAAAAATTTTAAAAATTTGATTGAAATTTTCAAAATTTTTGAATTTCGCGCGCTTTTTTCAAAATTTTTTTCTTTTGAAAATTCAAAAATTGGCGCCAATTTTTTTAGAAAAATTTTGATTGGTTAAAGTTCAAAATTTGAAAATTGGCGCCAATTTTTTCAGCAAAATTTTGATTGGTTAAAGTTTAAAATTCAAAATTGGCGCCTAAATTTCTTTCGTGAATTTTGATTGGCTAATTTGATTGGCTTATCTTCAAACATTTGACCAATGAATTGGCAGTTATTTTTTGCTTTGTTTTGTTCAAATTTTTTTCAAAATAATTCAATGATTACATTTGACATTTGATGATTGGTGATCAAGCAATCAACAGCAAAACAACAACAACAAAATACAACGGTTTTTTTTGGTTGTCATCCACCAACATTTTCATTTTATCTCATTGATTTACTGTATAAACAACCTTACAACCGTTGACCAATTTGAATCAATCAAATCCAATTCAAATTATCATCGTTCCCCCGTACGTTCCACATGGTCACGATCATTCATTCAATTCATGAGACAAATAAACGCCCACCATACAAATAATTATCGTCCATTTGATGTCGATGATTATTTTGATGATAATTTTCAATGACCATCCATCAACAATGGTCGACCATCAGCATAATCGAATCGAAATCGGCCGAAAATGACCAATTGACACGAAATTGTCGAATCAAATCATCTTCATTCAATCATCATCATTAAGGTTTGTTTTGTTCTGATGAATTAATTTCTTGTGAAAATAATTTAAAATTAATTATTTTCTCACAGTTGATGAAGACCATGGCCATTGACAACTAGGGCCAAAACAATTGACGGCAGTGGACCAAGTAATCGACAATCGTTTTTGATAAACCAAAGACCTAATTGGCTATCCTCATCATCAAAACCCACGCAAATCAATTATGAATCACTCAAATTATGGTCAATTGTATGGTGGAAGACCACCACTCGATGATTGAATTGGATGACCAATAATCAATTGAACTGCGATTGATTGGCCCTAGATGGTAATTACACAGAAACTGCCAACCGTCATCATCATTCGAATTGAAAATTTGAAAATTTAAAGGTATGTCCATATTCATATTCAATCAATTGATTATTATTAGATTGTCCGAAAAGTTATATCGCCAATTATATCATAGAAAATGATTAGAAAAATTGGCCGAAAACTTTTCGGACAGCCTGATAGTATTTTTTATTTTGGTCTATTTTTGGTCCATTTTGACTCAATTTGCAATTTTGGCCAACGATTTTCGATCCACACTGGACCGGGTACCACCATCTCACCATCGGGCATCTTTGGGCCCGATCGGGATCCAAAGGACCCAGTTGGGTCGTTCAGAAATAGCTCGATGCTTCAAGTGGACATTCAGTGTGAGAAAATTTATGGAAATTTTTTTTTTCCTCAGAAGAAGAAAATCTTCCCGGAAAAATTTTTCTTCCCGGAAAATTTTTTTTGTGTAAACAAACCGATCAAAAAACTGTTGACCACCACAGTTGCTCTGTCAATTTCAGTCCAACAACAAACAACAACTGGATCCGAGCAATTTCATTGAATTTTCGATTAAATTTCTTCACATTTTTAATCGAAATTTCGTTGAAATTCAATGGAATTCAATGAAATTCATCAAAAATTCATGAAAATAAACGAAATTTCCCTCTGAAATTCCATTGAAATTTCACATAGAATTCCCATAGAATTCAGGGCTGGGAAGCTCCGTTTGAATTTCATTTTGAAAAATTTTAAATCGAAATTTCAAATTTTGGAAATTTTTGAAATTTTCAGTGAAGATGAATCGTGAGATGATCACATAATGAATGAATGTTTGAATTGAATTGAATGAATTGAAAAATAATTCTCCCCTTTCAAAGATTAGGTTGTCCCATAAGTTTTGGCCGTTTTTGAATGAAAATAAATCTGAAAAAACGGCCAGAACTTTTCGGACAACCTAATGAATATAATAAAAATAAATCCTTGAATCGGACCAGTACCATCATCATCATCATATTTCACATTTAAATGCCAGCATTTATTCAAAGATTTGAATTCCCGTAGATTTCAATGGAAATAATTCAAAGAAAATATTTTCTTGACCCAAAAAATTTGTACTTTGAATATTTGTTTGTTTGTACCAAAGTACCATGAAGACAATGATGATGATAATAATACTGGTGATTAGTCTTTGGTGATGCCTGATGAATATTGTAGCGGCTATTTTCAATGGCCTTTTGTCAATGAATTTTGAATAGGTTTGGACGAAAAGTTTTCAATTATTTTTCAGTAAAGTTCTAATAGGAAAATCGTCAATAACTTTATGGACAAGCCGTAATATTTGAAAATATTTTCAAAATTCGTAGATGAAAGATTAATGAATGGTCAGAAGAAAAACATGGAAATTTACTTAAAAACGCATTCACAAATGACGTAATGGTTGATGATAATGATGATCAATGATGGTAGATATTGAATTATTCGCCAATTTTCCTCCCTCTCCTTTCTGGAAAGTTTCTGAGTGGTGGTGGGCGTCTTTGAATTTTGAAGAATTTTCTAAGAATTCTTTGAAAAATTCAAAGAATTTAAAGAATTCGAATTCTTTAAAATTCCTCCTCCTCCTCCTTCGCCTCCTCCTTTTTGAAAATTCCATAAAGTCTGAGAATAGGTCCAATGACGAAGCCAATAATGATGGGTGGCTTCTCTCAACCTAATTCATCAGTGTGTCCAAGACTTAAAGACTATTGATTAGTTTTTTTCGACATTTAAAAAAAAAAAAAATTCAAAAAATCCAAAAAATTTAGTCAGCAAAAAAGCTGGGAGATTTCCGAGAAATTTCTCGGAAAAATTCCCTGGAAATTTCCGCGAATTCCCGGGAAGTTTCCGAAAATTCCCGAAAAAATTTGAATTTTTTCAAATTTTTGAAATTTTTTTTTTCGAAAATTTTCTTTGGCAATTTATTGTTTACCCAGATGAATAATGGATAGTCGTAGAAAATTCATAAATAATTGAATAAATGTTGTTCTCGTTTCACATTTGTTTATCTATTAGGTTGTCCGAAAAGTTCATTCCGCTCAATCAATCGAGAGTTGTTCATGAAAATCGGCCACGACTTTCCGGACAACCAAATATTAGATTGTCCCATAAGTTCTTGTCGTTTTTTAAATTTCTTTTCATTCAAAAAACGGTCAAAACTTTTCGGACAATCTAAATAAATAAATTTTTTGCTGATTTTGATAAAAATAAAAAGAAAAAAAATTTTCGTGCATTTTTTATCAACCATCATATATTTTATTTTTTCGTCGCCCAATGATCATTGAATAAACATCGACATACATACAAACAACAACATTACATAAGCAAATAAACCAAACTTTTTAGATTTTTGAGGTTGTCTGAAAAATTTGTTCGCATTAATCAATGAAGTTCTTATGGAAAAATTCCGCCAAAACTTTTCGGACAGACTCCGTTTTCATCGATTTCTTTGTATTTTTCGTGGTATTTTTTTTTTCGTTGAGTAATATGCTTTTGATTGTTTGTTTGGTTGGTTGGTTAGCTAGTTTGGTTGGTGGCTGGTGAATGTATTGGTGTACATTGGTGCAATGAATGTAATGAATAATTGAATGATTATTCATTGTATTGGCATGTTGTCCGATAAGTTCTTGTCGTTTTTTGAATTGTTTTTCACTTGAAAAACGGCAAGAACTTATCGGACAACCTAATATTTGCGAATGAATGAATGGAAAGATCGAAATTGAATTTAGAGTTTTGTGAAGACTAAAGAAAAAAAGAAATATGAGAAATATTTTCGAAATTTTTTTCTCAGAAAATTTTTGGGAAACTTTCCAGAAATTAACACTTGAAGGTTTCTCGAGAAAGTTTCCGAGAAAATTTCTCATAAATTTTTACTCGAATTTTCGGAAAAGTTTCTCAGAAATCTCTTTTCAACCTATTGATAAGAGAATATTTGGCCAAATTCTCATGGAATCTTGCTGTTATTTGTTATTTCAGAATTTATGAATGAATTTCGCCTCGAGGCAATGTTTTTTCTCTTCTTTTAATTCAATTCTTAAAGAAAATTCAATTTCATTCGAAATGAAATTGAATTTTTTTTTTCGAATACAATAAGACTCTACTTATTGAGCGTGAATGTGCGTATGTTGTTTGCCCGTAGTATATTACAACTGTACAATGTACTTAGGTTGTCCCATAAGTTCTTGCCGTTTTTCTAATTCTTTTTCATTTCAAAAACGGCAAGAACTTATGGGACAACCTAATACTCTTATTGAAATGTAATCATGGGAAAATTTAAAATTAAATAAAGCTGAGTCATTCAGCCGTATTCACTACGTGCAATCACTACTGTACAAGATGTCTTTGTCGTTTCCTTAAAGTAAAAATCATCATTGAGACATTCACCTTGATCAACCAAATTGTCGTCTGGTGGGGCTGTTGTCACAATATTGTGGCCAATCGGCCCGAAATATTTTGACTTGTGTCTGAACACATTGATTTTGATTTCAATTCGATCAATGATTGATTGAATCGAAATTTTTTCAATTTTGTGATTTTTTTTCCGATCATTCAAAATTGAAAATTTAATTTTGACACACGAAAATAAAAACTCTCGTCAAATGTTTATTTGATTTACACTTTTTTTAGATAAACATTACGCTGTATATGAATGATGATATTGTATTAGACCGTCATTGTATGAGGTTGTCCGAAAAGTTCATTCGGTTTAATCAATCGCGAGTTGCTCATGAAAACCGGCCAAAACTTTTCGGACAACCAAATATTAGGTTGTCCCATAAGTTCTTGCCGTTTTTAAAATTTCTTTTCATTCGAAAATCGCTCAAAACTTTTCGGACAACCTAATATTTACGCGAAAAAGTGCCAATTTATTGATGGTGGGGGGTGACGGTGAGGGTGAAAGAAATTTTCCTTGGAAAACTTTTGATTCTTTCTAATAAAGTTTCCGAGAAACTTTCCCGAAGAGAAACTTTCTAGGAAATTAAAAAAAAAAGCTGTAAGTAAATAAACAAACAAAACAAATCAAATCAAATATTGATCTTAATAAAAAGGTACCTTATGAAGAGGTTCTTGTGATGGTAAGGGGTTTGTTCATCATATGTAATTATGACTAGGCCTTGGGCCTTGGGAGGCTTCGCTGAAATTTCTGCCCCCCAAAAAGCCCCGGGGCGTCAGGAAGAGTTGGTTCTTTTTACCGAGAAAATTTCTTCAAATTACAATGTTTTTCAACTGCTGTGAAATCAAATGGTCCATCGGGTCCACATGTCCCATGGTCCAGTGAAGGCGCCATTATTCAAGTGTAAACCAGTTCCATTGGTGCAAACCACAGAATTTCGAACCCCTTACCCTTGGAGAAATTTTCTAAGAAAAATTCATTCATCAATTCACTTGTTTATGGTTGTTGTCATGGTCATCATCACATTTGTTGTTCATTGGTTTATGGTTGGTTTGACACTTATTTTTGATTCAACTATTTCAAGTCATTTTATTTGTGAATGGCCCACAAAATTATTAAAAAAAAACTCGATGAAATTTTGACAGAAATTTCATCGGATATTTTTCTTGTCTTGGCCACAAAATATCTTCATCGGTTCTTCACAAACAGGTTTCTAAGGTCATTCGAGTGGTTTTAAGGATTGGTATGAATGAGTTTCAATGAGTTTATTGGAAATTTTTCTGGCAAAAAATTTTTTAGAAATTTTCCCGGAAATTTTCCCGAAATTTTTCCCAAAATCTTTCTTATCATTGATTTATGGCCAAACCCTTTCACATATATGAATGGCCCGCAAAATCCAATCGACGCATATTGATTGTAGAGAGCTGTCATCCTTTGAATTTTTGTAATTTCTAATTTCATTAATTTGTAGCCCGAAATCTTGGCCGCAATATTGCACCACCAACATGTCTTTGGTCTACCTGTCACTTTGTATTTGGTGTATCAGAGATAGACACAGAGAGAGAGCGTCACTGTGTCTGTGAATGGTCCCAATTTTTGAGAATTTTTTTTTGTCGGGAAAATTTCCCCGAAAAAAATCTCGACAATTTTCAATTAATCACTTGATTCGAACAATGTGTTCACTGATATCATTCATTGATTAGTGGAGGGATGGGTGTGTGGAGGGGCAAGGGGTATGAGTGGATCCAGAGGGGGGTGGTCGATTTATTTCGATTAATTTTCATTTTCGTTCGATTAATTCCATGATCAACCGAAAAACAAATTAAGATAATGGGTCCATCCATATAATCAATGTAATGTTCTTCGATTAATTCTTTCCGGAAAATTTCCTCTCCCTCTCTCTTCAAACTCTTACTCCTCCTCCTCCTCCGACCAATTTGTCCAAGAGATAAGATTTTTCCAAGAAATTTTCCAGGAATTTTGCGAGGGAATTTGAGATTTCAAGGAATTTTCCTGGGAGTTTCCAGGAATTTTCCCGAAAAAAATCTTCACAAAATTCATTCTGTCCAAGGGGCAGGGATAAGAAATTGAGATGATTGAGTTGATGAAATCAATGAATCGGTGAACTATCAATATGCTTCAGTGCAATGTAACAACATTTGTGAATGATCCAATTTTTTTTCTTATTCACAAAAAATGATTTTTACCCCTTTCAATTTTTTGCTACAAATTGTTACATTCATTCATATCATCAGTGATCATCAAATGAAAACATGTTTTTTGTCATTGAACATAGCATTGATAACCTTATAAATGAATGTATGATCATCTCGGTATTATTCAGGGTAAACTTTCGGGGAAATTTTCCCGAAAAATGATTCTACCCCTGGGGTCGTCCGGAAAGTCAGTGCGGATTTCAAATGGCGTTGCCCATTGAAAACCAGACAAAACTTTTCGGACAACCTCTTTTTTCAATTTTGGTGAAATCAAATTTTTTTCGAAAGAAAAAAAGAAATCAAAATTCAATCATTTGATTCGAATTTTTTTCCAATAACAATTCACCAAAAATGTGACAACGCCCAAATCAAATAATTGTATTTCGGTGTAGCAGTAAAGAGAAGGGCCTTGTCAATCGATCGGTTAATAATGATGATGATAATCAATGATGAAATATCCATTATCAATTCGGCTGGTGGTTGTCCGAAATGTTCGTTCGGCTGAAGCCAATGGCAATCGTCATTGGAAAATCCGACAAAACTTTTCGGACGAGCGCGAATTGTAGTGATTTTTCAAATGATTTCTCTCCAACTGCCATTGTCTGTTTTGTGTGTGTCTCATTATCATTTTCGATTAATTCAGTGAAATGATTTCATTTTTTTTTTTTTTTTTTTTGCAAACATTCATAAAGTACGTTTCCTCACCCGAATAACGAATGTTTTCGATAATGATTTTTCTTTGTGTTTTTCAGTGGTTCTCAACCGATTTAGCCCCTTAGGTATGCGAAGGTAGGAGTAGATAAGAGTAGATATCGGTAGGTTTTGGGGCGAAAGAAACAAAAATTTGAGAAACACTGAAACATGATCGAAGAAATTTTCTTTGAGCAACTGATTCATTGAAAATGATTTCTCAATGATTTCTCGGGAAATTTCCCGTATTTTTCAGGGAAATTTCCCAATTTTTCGTCAACTTTCCACCACCATAAACATACATTATTCAACTTTCAAACAAACATAAATATATCCACTGATTATCACTGAAAAAAATAAATTTGAACCAAAGATTTTTTCTCAAATATCATTGATTATATGAATAGGACTTGAATTTGAAATTTCTTTTTTTAAAAAATTCCCGTAAAGTTTCCATAGAAACAAATTTTCTCTCTCTCTGTGTATTCAATTCTATAAGGTTGTCCGGAAAGTTTTTGCCGATTATATCGTAGAAAATCCTTGAAAAATCGGCAAAAACTTTTCGGACAATCTAATAATTTATTTTTCCATAAATTCGTTTCAGTTCTTCATTTACGAATCGAAATATTTGGAACCTCTTATTATCATTACTTTCAGTCACTTACACTGACAACGAACATAACGACATTTATGAATGACCCAAAAATAATAATAATGAATTTAATTAATTATTTATTTACTTACACACATTCGTACAATTTACATATGATTATCTAAAGATAATATCTTCGGTGTTCATGGTGAACAACAAATATTTGTGATTTATTAGTTGACAATTTCGTTGTTTGGTTGCTGGTGTTGCTGGTGGTAGTCCGTATTATCATGTCATTAATATGTACTGGTATATATGAATAGATGATCCATGTGTGTGTTAAAAATAAATTTTCCAAAAAAAAATTGAAAAAAAAAACGTAAGGCTATAGCCTTGACAATTAAAAAGGCCCTGGCAGCGGTGGATGGACTGTTCTTGACCTGGTGCTGGTGGTGGTGGCTCTGGTTGCCTGGTGCAGATTTATCTCGTCGCTTCATTATTGTTATTAGCCCAAATGGATTAATGGCCAATGTCGATCGTAGATAATTGTGAACACTAGGTTGTCCGTAAAGTGCTGTCGCCTTTGAATTGATGGAAATATGGAGAATGGGCTTTGAAATTTAATGAAAAAACTTTACGGACACTCTCGGGCTTAGTCATTCGACTGATTATCGCTCATTTTCATGGCCATCAGTTCTGTGTGTGTTGTTGTGTTTGTCTAATGAACAAAATGAAAAAATAATCATTAATGACTGACGTACTATTCATAGACGGCGTTATCTTATCTTAAATTTCGTATTTACAATCAAATGGTCGACGTTTTGGTTATTGTGAATATTTACTTATCATTATTTTTTGGGCCAAAAATGTTTAATCGATTTTCTGGAAACTTTTCTGGAAATTTCTCGTTTGAGAGAAATGTTTACGGAATATTTCCAGGAAGGTTTTCCGAAAATTTCTGAGAAAAGTTTTCAGAAAACATTACGCGCCAAAACGAGAAACTTTCCAAGGAAATTTACTCTAAAGTAGGCTTGTGAGATTTCTGAGAAGTTTAACAAAAAAAAAATTTAGCGCCGAAATGAGAAACTTTCCGAAAATGTCACAAACCTATCTTGGTGAATTCCCTGGAAAGTTTCTCAGAAAATTTTTTTTGAAAATTTACAGAAAGTTTACGGAATTTTTATTCAAGAAACTTTCCAGAAATCAAAAGAGACAAAAATGAAAAATGATTCTCCACATAAAAAACCCCACGGTTTGAAAATGTCATCTTCACTGCAATAATTCAAATGATTTAAATGCTTATGAATGTGAGTATAGTCCCTAACGACTCATTCAAAAAATGTGTAAGTCTTACACTTCATACATAGTAACATTTGATTTTGATCAATTAATAATTAATCATTCAACATATGATGTGTAAATCATTCTGTCACGACATTTATGAATCGTTGTGATGATCATCATATTAAGGATTTCAAGTTTTAATTCGTAGTTTTAAAATTGATTTTCATAATTTTCAAGTTAATTTTCATAATTTTCAACTTGAATTTCGTAAGTTTGAAAGCAATTTTGAATTGAATAATTACGAAATTCAACTTTAAAAATACGAAATTAAATTTTAAAACTCTGAATTAGAACTTGAAATCCTGTACTTTTTGTTTGTTGTTGTTTAGTGCTCAATCATTCATCAAAGTTGTTTACATTTTTAATGATTTTTTTGTTTTCCATTTTTGTGAACCCTTTAAATACTTTCAATTTCATTTTTTCAATCCCCGAAAACTTTCTCAGAATACGTCAAGATTTATGATAATTTTCGACAAGAAAAAATATTCCTGGAAAGTTTAACACTTCGATATATGCTGCGAATGGATACGTGCGTCGATATTTAAGAAAACGTGGAATCAAGAGATAATTTGAATGATTGATTATTATCACTTTTGTACACAAACAACTTATGTGAATGGTGCAACTCGCACAAACTAAAGTAAACATTCATTCAATGAGACTTAGCATATTATCAAACCACTGAAATGGAAGGCTATACACTGGCGAAATTTTAGAAAAATGGTAAGGCTATAGACTGGCAAAATTTTCAAAAATGGTAAGGCTATAGACTGGCAAAATTTTCAAAAATGGTAAGGCTATAGACTGGCAAAATTTTTAGAAAAATGGCTAGGCTACAGACTGGCAAAATTTTAGAAAAATGGTAAGGCTATAGACTGGCAAAATTTTCAAAAATGGTAAGGCTATAGACTGGCAAAATTTTCAAAAATGGTAAGGCTATAGACTGGCAAAATTTTCAAAAATGGTAAGGCTATAGACTGGCAAAATTTTTAGAAAAATGGCTAGGCTACAGACTGGCAAAATTTTAGAAAAATGGTAAGGCTATAGACTGGCAAAATTTTAGAAAAATGGAAGACTACAGCCTTGCCAAAATTTTGAAAAAATGGTAAGGCTACAGACTGGCAAAATTTTGAAAAAATGGTAAGGCTATAGACTGGCTAAATTTTGAAAAAATGGTAAGGCTACAGCCTTGCCAAAATTTTGAAAAAATGGCTAGGCTACAGATTGGCTTACTGGCAAAATTTTGAAAAAATGGTAAGGCTATAGACTGGCAAAATTTTAGAAAAATGGAAGACTACAGCCTTGCCAAAATTTTGAAAAAACGGTAAGGCTATAGACTGCCAAAATTTTTAGAAAAATGGTAAGGCTATAGCCTTATCGAAATTTTGAAAAAATGGTAAGGCTACAGACTGGCAAAATTTTGAAAAAAATGGTAAGGCTATAGACTGGCTAAATTTTAGAAAATGGTAAGGCTACAGACTGGCAAAATTTTGAAAAAATGGTAAGGCTATAGACTGGCTAAATTTTGAAAAAATGGTAAGGCTATAGACTGGCAAAATTTTGAAAAAATGGTAAGGCTATAGCCTTATCGAAATTTTGAAAAAATGGCTAGGCTACAGACTGGCTAAATTTTTAGAAAAATGGTAAGGCTATAGACTGCCAAAATTTTTAGAAAAATGGTAAGGCTATAGCCTTATCGAAATTTTGAAAAAATGGTAAGGCTACAGACTGGCAAAATTTTGAAAAAAATGGTAAGGCTATAGACTGGCAAAATTTTGAAAAAATGGTAAGGCTATAGACTGGCTAAATTTTGAAAAAATGGTAAGGCTACAGCCTTGCCAAAATTTTGAAAAAATGGCTAGGCTACAGATTGGCTTACTGGCAAAATTTTGAAAAAATGGTAAGGCTATAGACTGGCAAAATTTTGAAAAAATGGTAAGGCTATAGACTGGCTAAATTTTGAAAAAATGGTAAGGCTATAGACTGGCAAAATTTTGAAAAAATGGTAAGGCTATAGACTGGCAAAATTTTGAAAAAATGGTAAGGCTATAGCCTTATCGAAATTTTGAAAAAATGGCTAGGCTACAGACTGGCAAAATTTTGAAAAAATGGTAAGGCTATAGACTGGCTAAATTTTAGAAAATGGTAAGGCTATAGACTGGCTAAATTTTGAAAAAATGGTAAGGCTATAGACTGGCAAAATTTTGAAAAAATGGTAAGGCTATTGGCTGGCAAAATTTTGAAAAAATGGTAAGGCTACAGACTGGCAAAATTTTAGAAAAATGGTAAGGCTATTGACTGGCAAAATTTTGAAAAAATGGTAAGGCTATAGCCTTATCGAAATTTTGAAAAAATGGCTAGGCTACAGATTGGCTTACTGGCAAAATTTTGAAAAATGGAAGACTACAGCCTTGCCAAAATTTTGAAAAAACGGTAAGGCTATAGACTGCCAAAATTTTTAGAAAAATGGTAAGGCTATAGCCTTATCGAAATTTTGAAAAAATGGTAAGGCTACAGACTGGCAAAATTTTGAAAAAATGGTAAGGCTATAGACTGGCTAAATTTTAGAAAATGGTAAGGCTACAGACTGGCAAAATTTTGAAAAAATGGTAAGGCTATAGACTGGCAAAATTTTGAAAAAATGGTAAGGCTATAGACTGGCAAAATTTTGAAAAAATGGTAAGGCTATAGCCTTATCGAAATTTTGAAAAAATGGCTAGGCTATAGACTGGCAAAATTTTGAAAAAACGGTAAGGCTATAGTCTGGCAAAATTTTTAGAAAAATGGAAGACTATAGCCTTGCCTAAATTTTGGAAAAAAATTTAATTTTTCACTCTTGGAAAATTCACAATCATTGTGTTCATTGTTTTCATCTCTCGGTAAAAAAGAAATTGATTTGCCGTAGCACGCACTGTACACATTGGCCATTGCAATCACCGGATAATACACTAGGGATCATATCCATTAAGTTGTACGAAAAGTTCTTGGTGACTTTTATGAACAACTCAAATGATAAATCCTAATAAACTTTTCGGACAACCTAATACACACACACTAACAAACATACCGACTAAACAAAGTCACCGAAATACTTACCGACACACACACAGTGGACGTGCATTGAATTCGTTAATCAGCTGAATGAATGATAATGAAAATAATTACCGACATTTTCGAATGTCATTTATGGAAAGAAATGTCAGAATTTGGTTCTTTCCAAAAATGCCACGATTAATGAATAACAAAGTAGTTTTTTTTTTGGGGGTTTCCTTCACGTAACTGTATGGCTGGATGGCTCCTTCTTATGCCGAATGCTGTCAATAATAACTGTCATATTTTCCCGAGAAAATTTTGTTTCTCAGAATTTTTTTTTGTCAAAAGAATTTTTCTCAAAATTTGAAATGTTTGACATTCAGATAATGGAATTCTTTGGGAGGGAAGGGAAATTTCCCGGGAATTTCAAGTAATTTTGATCACGGAAAGTTTTTCGGGAAGTTTCTTCATGCCATACAAATGTTCCAATCAAATCTCACCAGAGTGCCAAGATAAGCAGCTGTTTACGATGCGAATTCAGCCTGAAGGCATGAAGAAGGCTGAATTCGCATCGTAAACAGCTGCTTATCTTGGCACTCTGGTGAGATTTGATTGGAACATTTGTATGGCATGACACTCCGAAGCGCCTGGCGCCCTCTGTCAACACACGAATCACCGTTAGAGGTCGATGATTTGATAAGGTTAAGGCCTGTTAGTTCAATAACGGTCACCAGAGGGCTTAAATTTTTTAAAATATTTTTAATTTTTATTAAACAAATAAATTATAATTTAAAAAATCTTAAAATAATCATTTCATAAAACTGACTAGGGTCATTTTTGGTATAAAATTAAAGGTCATTTAGTTAAGGGTTCAAAGGGTTATGTCAATAGTAGATTACAGTAATAAATTAATTTTTCTTAATTATTTAAATGATAATATTGAGGCTGTGGTTGCGGGGGTGGTTGTCGATTATCCAAAGCCCAACCGGCTGCCGGTGGTCTTGGTACTTGCGGTGGTTGATGTGATGCTGGTGGTTGCTGTTGGTGATAATTCATAGGTGGCGCCATCGGTGGTGCTGACATTGCTGGCTGATGTACAACGTAGGCGATCGGTGGTGGGCTTCGGTGGTCATTCGATGGTTGGGATAATCGACGTTCGAATTCTTCATCTTCTTCGAAATCATTGATAGTGTCATCGACGATCATATTGGATTCGATTTGATTCGATGATGGCGCCACCGGTGGGGGCGCTTCAGTCGATGACATGGCAACATCCAATGTTGACATTGTTACATTGATCAATTCGTTCAAGGCCTTATTGATTGGTTCAACGGTGGTGTGGATTGAATTGGACATGTTTGTCGAAATACGTGATAAAAATGAGTTAGGGTCACATTCAGAGAACTTGGCTTGACAATTATGCACAATAAGACCATTGTTTATGGCTTCAAAGTAAACATTTTGATTAAAGGTGGTGAAATACACGAGTAAAATTTGCTTGAACCAATGTGGTACATGGTGAGTGGTGAAATCGGCTACATCACACAGTGTTCGTTGAATACATTCATTTTCCATTTCAAGAAATGTTGACCAATAATGACGGACACGTGCTGGGAGATGTTCGGTGAACAGCTGATGGAAAAATCGAGAATTGAACATGTCACTGAAATTATGGTTCATCATAAATTGACGCATTTCAGCTATGAGTTCTTGAATGACCCTTATCGGTGCCTGTACAATGGACCTAAGGGTAGGCATAATCAGCTTGCGTAGCGTGGCCAAGGCATTGGCCGTCGACGAAGAAGGCTGAAGGGCAGTTGATTGACGGGTTTCGATGGTCGAGTTACTGGCTTGGCGCCGGTGGCGACTAGCATCGACTGATGATAACAAAATAACCAGCGCAACGGACGCGATGAGAACAAGGTGATGAACACTGGTGGTGGATGAATGACGCATGGTGACCACTGATGAAGACACGAAACTAAAGATGAACCAAAGATGATCGTCGGCCAAATAAACAAATGAAAACACTGATCAAAAAGTGACCGTTGGAGAAAGTTTACGGGAAAGTTGATTGAAAAATTTGAGAAAATTTACGGAAACTTTCTGGTAAATCACACACAAACACCGACAAATAACAAAACACAAATGACAGTTTGAAAGTAAAATGCCTTTATTTATATACGAATTTTGAAAATTTTTCCTAAGAAAATTTTCTTAAGATGAAAATTCAACGGTCATCAGTGATTGATGTTTGTGATTGGCTGATCAATCAGCCAATCACTGATCGATTAGCAAATGATTAATCGGTTGATTAATTGGTCAAAAAAAAAAAAAATCGAAGAGGTGAAAAAATTCAAATGAAAATTCAAAGGTTTGATGCTTGTCATTGGTTGAAATGGTCAAAAGGTAGTGGTAGCATTGACAACAAGCAAGTGGCGCCAAAAGGCTAAAGTTTGAGTTTTTATTTTTGAAATTTTCAAAATTTTTCAAATTTTCGCGCCTTTTTTTTATTATGAAAAATTCAACTATTTTAACAACAGTAACAGTAACAATTTCGGAACTATTTTAACAGCAATGACAAAGACAATCAATGATTAATCACGGCGATCACCACCACTGACACTGGCCATGTATTCAAAATTTGGTGAACATTTAGCCACACGGCCAACATCGGATGTCCATGACCGTTGTTCTTCTTCAATGGGCCGATAATCCATGCATTCTGGGGAACCATCGGCACGTGTCGAATAGATCTGAGCGAAATAACGTTTGATTGCCGCTTGTTGATGCATATTACAATAGATAGTGTTATATGTGTACTTGCTCAAGCATTCGATTTGTGACCATTTAGTACAGCATCGGATTTTCTGTGGATAAAGGCTATTAGCGTATCGTTCAAATGATTCATATAAACAACGTTCACGATATTTGTGAGGGATACTATTGAAACATTGTTGTACCAAATTACTCATTGGTACTTGTGAAAACATAATCGTACGGGAATCATCGGCAGCATCAATTTCTTGTTTCAATGATATTTGTCCATAAAATTGTGGTTGTCCATAAACAACGACCATTAATATCAGTGATAATGTTGAAGCCACAACGATAATTGTGTTTGGTGAAGACATTTTTTTTTTTTTTTTTTTTGAATCAGTCGAAATAGTCGTCGTCAAAATCAGTGGATTTGAATGATTGTTGGTGCTCTTGGTGCTTGGAAGTGGTCATCCGACTGTCGTTAGCGACGCTGCTTAAATACGATTTGGTTCGTTGTTGCGGCTGCTGCTTATGGTACTGGTGGCGGTCACAGTGCTACTAGTGGTGGTCGCATTGGTAGTCGCAGTGCTACTGGTGGTGGTCGCAGTGGTCGTACTAGCGGTGCTGGTCACCCAAATAATCGCTGGTTTTTTTCAGTGAAACCATTTTGTTTTTTGGAAAACGGAAATTTGAATTTAGATTTCGATGTCACTTAAAAATTATCATTTAAATTGATTTTATTTTTAAAAATTATTTTCAAAATTAAATCAGATCAGTTCATTAAAAATTCCATCATCATTATTGAGTCGAAATAGGGACATTGATCATATCGATGATATATCGATAGGGCCATCGATAAATATCGTGGCCATTTATGTCATTTGATCAATGATAATTATGACTGATGATTGTTGGTTGTCAGTGTTTGTTTTTTCACCTAATTAATTTTTTCAATTAAAATTTTTGAATTGAAATTTTTAACATCAAAATCAATCAATCAATCGAATGTTGACAATTTGGAAACTTTTTTTGGGTGGCCATTTTTGGGCCACCGAAATCAATATATATTGATATGTCAAAGATGTTTCATGGACTTAATGGAATTCATTGGACAGTGTTTTGTTGATATTCATATTTGATTCAAAGTTACGAGCAATCGATGAGGGTGTAACCCTTGAGTTGAATTGCTACTGAGTCAAGGTTTGTGAAGATCCATCGTAAAGATTTGGAAATGAATAGTCTTCGGTTGGTTGTAGCCAATTCAATGGGTTCCATTGACGCGGATTCTTCTTCGGATCACCTTGATCGAATACATGAAATGTATAAACTGGACGTGATTCAGCGGTACGATTAATATCACTACGGTGAAGGACGAGACCATCGATTAATAGGCATGAACCTTTCGGAGCTGGGATTGGGACATATTCAGCGGTGGATTTGATTAGGTCATCGTCATTGGTTCTTCGGTCGTACCAATAATGACGTTCAACGAATTCCATATCGATGCGTCCATCAGCTGGATTCGTTCGACGTATCCAACGTTTAGTCAAAGGGTGGGTCCGATGTGACCCTGGTACAAATTCAAGGCAACCATTTTCGACCTTTGAGGGTAAAATAAAGCAGTCAAATTAATCCAAAAATCAAAGGATCAATCATAAATACCGTAGCATTTTTAAGAGGTAACCAAAAACCAACAACCTTCGGCTCGGGTGTCGAATACAAAAATGTTGCATCTTGATGTTCAGGTACTGGGGTACTAACCTCAGGATTTTTGAATATAATCATACTTTGTACGACTAATGGTCGGTGTAATCCAATGGTTTTGGCTAAATGTTTAACCCTTTCATTTTCAAAGGTAAACGAGCGGAATGAATCATTCAACCAATGTAAACAATGACCAATTTTATTCAACGATTTTCGAAGGTCAATACCTGATGAATTGGTGGAATTTTTTTCGAAAAAATATTGAATTTTACTTGATGATTGAAGGAAATAATCATTCACTGATTGTTGATCAGTATTTGCTTCAAATATTGTCAAATTATCTTCACGAATATCTTGATTATTATCAATAAGACGCAAGGTTGATGCATATAGCTCATCAACAGCTGATTGCGGGAGAAAATTTTCAATCAAAACAAAGCCATTTCGTTCGAATTTCTGGACAATCGCCTCGGTATCGGTGAAATTACATGAATATTCGGACATTTTTTTCTGCTGGAAAAATTCACAAAACACTCATAGAAAATACATGGAAACACATGTAAAGTTAATGGGGAAAAATTTTTTCAGAAATTTTCCAAAAAATTTCTTCAAAAAACCTTTCAAACAAACGTCTTAAAGACGTTTTAAATTTTAACAATTTATCATTGAATTATTTCAACCACAAATGGTGTTATCATTTTTTGAACCTAAACAATAAATGCATGAACGAATGTGACAACAATGATATATGATATACATATTAGGCTGTCCGAAAAGTTTTGGCCGGTATTCATCAAGCAACTCTCGATTGATTCAGCCGAATGAACTTTTCGGACAACCTTAACCTTATCCAATATGTGAATGGACCTTTTTCATTGTGTTCGGCTGAAATGTTATCAATGTCGAGATAAGATTACAGTTATTTCAGTCGAAAAATGAATGATAAATTACCCAGCATTTACCACCAACCAACAATGGGGCCATTCACAATAATCATAATTCACAAACAAACACTAACAAATAAAATTCAATGTACCATGACGATAATGATAATGATGATGATGTTCTAGGGTTTATCATCTTTTAAAGACGAAGAAACTCGAAGACGCAAAAAACAAATAATTGAACAAAATACAACCGATTCTCAACCGATTTTGAGTTGAAAGGATTTGAAAATTTCAAAGGGTTAAGTCTTGAAAAAATTAGAATCAAGCGGTTGATAATAAAAGGTCTTAAAGCTTGCTGAGATGTTATGGCGCATTTGGTTGTGGATGTGATGTGATGTCAACCGGTCATAATTACAACAGTCAAAGTGTAATCAATCTATAACCTCTGAAGCAAGGGTTGTCAACTGTTAGACTTTTGAGGCAGTGGCAGTCAACTATAAGACACAAAGCAGTGGTTATCAAATGTTAGACTTTTGAGACAGTGGCTGTCAAATGTTGGCAACCAAAGCAGTAGTAGTCAACTGTTAGACTTAAGGCAGTGGTTATCAAATGTTAGACTTTTGAGGTAGTGGTAGTCATAGGTAAGACACAAAGCAGTGGTTATCAAACGTTTTCAAAACTTTTTCTTAGGAAAAATTTTCAGAGCATATCGATTATAATCGATACAATCGATTATGATAAAATCGATTATTTTCATTTTTTGATGATTATCACATCGGGTTTTAATTACTTTTTTGTAAACTTTTAACCCTTAGAACTCGAGGAAAATACAGCGCAAGCAAGCCAGCAGCTCGACAATTTTTCATACTCATGTAAAATGGTGACTGAGTGGCGCCTATCGAGTTGCTGCATTATATCTTATGGTGAGCTATGCTCACCGCTCGAGTTTTAAGGGTTAATTTTTGCCAATCATCAACCACATTATCGGCGGCCATAGATCAATGAGCACAAAAACCAATCAAAACGATTAGTTTTGTTTTCGATTTGTTTTCAATTATTTCAAATTTTCAATTAATTTTAGCTTCGGCAGCATCAGCCGAAGCTGCTGAAAAAATCAATTTTTTCACACAAAACATTGTTGGTGGCTGTTGCACTCGACAGGCGCCTGTGAGGCACCAAAGTCATCATTGTTTTCAATGCAAAAGCATTAATTTCGCCGAGTGCAACGGCGCAAATAATTTTTCCAATTTTTTTCGACAAAAAAAAAGAAAAAATGGAAAAATTACTTATTGATTTGTTTGTTTGTTTTAAATTATATGTGAATCGATTGTTGGGTACAAACAAACAAACAAATAAATTGATAATGATGATCATGATGATAATAAATGGGTTTGTCCGAAAAGTTTTCACGGGTAAAAATTAATGAAAATCAATGGAAATTTTTATTGAAAATCGACAAAAACTTTTTGGTACAAAGTAATTTTAAAATTGAAGATACAATGTGACAAATTAATACGAGACTTTGGATTTTTTTCGGGAAGCAAAGTAAAGAAATGTTTTTGACAGTTTTTGGTTAGCGGCGCCTCGGGCACTAGGGTTCCAATATGGTCCCAGAATGGACCCGATATGGACCCAATAAGGGCCTAATATGGGCCAAGTGAGGACCCAATAAGGACCGAATATGGCCCCAGCATGGACCAAATATGGACCCTCATTTTGGCGCGAAAATTTTCAGAGAAACTTTTCATAAATGTCACAAACCTACCTTAGTGAATTCTTGCCAGGAAAGTTTCTCATTTCGGGCGCAAAAATTTTCAGAGAAATTTTCCAGAAATATCACAAACCTACCTTGGTGAATTCTTGCCAGAAAAGTTTCTTATTTTCAAAATTTTCTGAGAAAGGTTATAACCTCCTCACTAAATCGAAGAGTTCTGAGGGTCATAAGTGGTGGCCATTGGAGATTGATCATTGATGATGATCAAGTTTGCTGCTTCTGCCGAATGTCCATCGATACAAATGTCCACCACCACCACCACCCGATTGATGTCAATGATGCAAACTAGTGATACATCATTTTGATTAAGACATTTTTGATTAATCGATTTTTTTCATATGTCAAAATTTGAGCAAAAAACGAATCACTTAAAATTGATTCAAGATCAATCATAATCAAGCGCCATCTACTGGTCATAATCGGGTTTTCCCGTCCAAATTTTTATGCATACAAACTGCTCATCCCGTGTGAGACACGGGCATTTTCAATTGATTTAATGCAAAAACCGACTGCTTTGATGGTGAGTTTTAGCGAAAAATTGCGACCGTTAATTGGCACCAATTTTCAAGGATATGGACTTCTATGTGATTTTAAAAATTCTGACGATTGGACGACTGAATTTTAAAAAAATTATGACAAATGACCAAAAGTAGTGATTAATAATAATGATAATGTATTGTTGATTAATTTTGTAAATAATTTAATGATAATATTTTGATGTAAAACCAGCAGAGTAAAAACGACAGTATAAGATGACAAATAAATAGATGATAATAATAATAAATACAATTTAGAATGGTAATAATTTGACAAATGTAAATAAATAAATATAAATAATTGTGTTGATGGTGATGGTGATGATTGAGTGATCGATTTGATCTAAAACCTAAACTCCTCTCTTCGACCAACAATTGACTCTTTATATATGCGATTAAAGCCAATGTGAAAATCAATGTTAAACACATCTGACTAATGAGTTTAAATGTATTGATGATTAATGTGCAATTGACACATCAACATGTATCGATATTTCGAATCAAATCTTTCGAAAATGGTCATATCTTTGTTGATGGACGTATGAAATGTATGAATTGGTGAAAATTAATTGCATTTTCAAAATGTATTGGAATTTGGTTGTCCGAAAAGTTTTGGCGGATTTTCAAATTATTCCTATTGTAAAATCAGCCGAAACTTTTCGGACAACCCCGAATATTTTTCTCAATTAAAAATATTGACTAATCAATGACATATCTTGGCTCCTCCTTTGGATCTTGGACATATCTAAGCATCCATGGATCTTAGATATGTTTGAGAAGCAGCCCGCTGGGGTCCAGGGTGCCCAAGAGCTTTCAAAATAATCGATATAATCGATGATTTATTATTATTATTATCTTTTCATCATCATTATTTTTAGCTTTCAATAATGTTGGACTATTTAGATCGTTCAAAAAGTTCTGTCGGATTTTTAATAATTAAATCAATGAAATTTGCAGACAATCAACCAGACCGAACTTTTCGGACAGCCTCAATTTTCATACTATAATCATTACACTGAAAGTGCCCGAAAAATGTATCAAAAAAAATCTCGGTACAACATTGATTCATTTGTTTATTCGTTTGTTTTGGTTCATTTTACTTGTTTCAAATTTGTTGACACAATTACTTGATTATTATCGGGTTGATTGGGGTAATGAGACCAAAAAAAAAAAAAAAACAATAGCCATGGCCACAATGGCCACAATAGGAACAATAAGAAACAATGGACAGCAAAAATATTAGGTTGTCCGAAAAGTTCTGGCCAATTTTCATGTGCAACTCTATTGTGATTAAGCCGAATGAACTTTTCGGACAACCTTAGTATTTGGTGAAAATTGGCAGAATTACATATGGGGAATTTACAAGAAATAAACAAAAAAATTTACAAGAAATTGGCGCCTTGGCGCCTGGCATTGACATGTAGGACTACAAAAGAGATGTGAGATGAGAAAAAATGATTGAAAATTGAATGAATGAATGGAAGAAATTCTCTTTTGTTCATTGATTGAAAAATGTCGAAATAAAATTTTCGAGGCTGTCCGAAAAATTCTTGCGTATTGAATTATGGTTATTTCTATGGGAACGCTCAATTGAAATTCGTTGAAAACTTTTCGGACAAATTAATTGATTCAAATTGAATGAATGAATCGTAGAGAAAATACACAAACAAAATAATCGATACTTTGGCATTTTCTGAACTTGGGACTCAATTGATTTTCTGTGGTCTTCGAGGGTTGTCTATTTTTGGCCCGATTTTTGCCGAAGAACGGTGGTGGCAGTGGCCGTATCCTAAAAGCGAATTCGGCCAATCTTTGGCCAATTTAACAATGTGTAACATCATTGTGGATGGTACCCTGAGGGACTTTGCAACACCAGCCAAAAAACAGCTGACATTACCGGAAAATTTCCGAGAAAATTTAGCCGATCGGTCGCCCGAAGAAACTGTCATCACTCGGGCCAGTACTTTGGGAGCCTCTAGACCCAGCGATAATGATGATGCAGACACAATGACAAAAAAAAAATATCAAAGTCGAGACCCGAACATATATAGACCACATACTGTTTTGATATTTAATGATGTTTAATGATGCTGATAATAATAATAATGATGAGTAGTATGCATGTGTGTTTATACTATGTAACGACATTTATGAATGTTTTTTTTTGGCCGAAAAAAAAATGTTGTAACAAATTTACTGAAACCCGAAATCGATATTTTTTATAATTACTTTTAATGGTTTGAAATTGATCTGCCAACGCCCCCTAGCGGTCACACCTACCGAAGTGGACTCAGACACCCAAAAGGCCATGATAGGCCTATTGGATTGATGGACTGGTGGACCTCCAGTGGCCTTAGACTCCGAGACCCCAAGGCTCAAAGAGTCTAAGGCCTTTGAACACTCAGTGCGCTCCGAATGCTTCCAAAAATTGTCAAAATTACAAATCGATCGATTCGCCTTGATGTACTTATTTACATGAATGGGACATTTTTTGCTAAAAATTTTAAAAAGCGGCAAATTCGCCTGAAAACAAAGGCAAAAATGCATTGAAAAATTCAGGCTGTCCGAAAAGTTTGTTCGGGTTTTTAACGGACATTTTCATTGATTTTCAATTTGTAAAATAATGGAAGACTTTTCGGACACCTCCATTGAAATGATGCAAAAATAAACAATAGACATTCATTGTTTTTGAATATCATGAGTTTTAATGGGAATTTTTATTTACAAAATCATCAACCTGATGAACTCCACAGGCGCCATATTAGCACCTAAGTAAATGGAAAACTGTGGGTCGACTGGCGCCTGTAAGGGGCCAAAGCTTAAGTGAGAATTGAAAAATTTTTCGACACTACAGAGTTATCAACATGCTTTAGTTAGCAGAAAAAAAGTCGAGCGCAAAGTATGAAAATAGTGTAAAATGTACAACACAAGCATATTATAATTGACAGCCATTTATCACCACTTTCAAACACCCACACAAATCTTATTGAGTTAGTCGGTATATCTTTGATTGATTGAATGGTCGTCAATCAATCAGCTAATTGATTCATTAACCAATCAATTAATTGATTGACTGATAGCAATGAAAATCGCTTAGATTTTCTTCGTTGATAAACAATCATATATTTGACAAGTCGTGCCGTATTCGCAAACATTCGCCATTCGAATGTTTGCGAATAAAGTTTTCGAAAAATCATATTTTACCGTGGACCATTCACACATACAGTTATCGGTGAAGCGAAAACCTTTAATTAACCTTAATTAACCTCTTTTTGGATTCGAAAATCGAATTTGAAATCAAATCAAAGATGGCCAACAACATACGAGTTGAGAATCGATTAAATTTCGAGCAAACATTGGTAAGTAAACGTGTTCAAAGATGTTAAGAAATTTGCGTCTTCAGCTACTCGACTTGCCGAGAGTCGTTGCATTGAAAATGCATTGAAACCATGGTGCCCGAAGGGTGCCTGTCGAGTCGTGAGAAAGAGTTGAGAGAAATTTTCCTTGGAAATTACCCATAAAAATTTATGGGAAAATTTCTGTCTTACACCACGAAAAACCATCGATTCGTTAATTATTAATTAAATTTCTACTCATTCTCCTCCTCCTCCTCCTTCTGTAAATTCAATCATTCACCGAAAACCAATCTACCATCAAATTAATTTGATTTCGATATGTGCACTTGGGTGCGGGGGGCCAAATTGTACCGTTCGGGACGTCGGACCCGGTGCTACAACCTACGTAATTTGATTTTGATCAATCGTCCAACTCCACGGCCACCCGTTACCATCAACTCTGCATAAGATGTATGGCCAATATAAAGAAGATTTGGCAAAATTTGCACGTACACTATCGACACGTAGATCACGGCGTTCGACAATCAAATCCAAAGCAAACGTATTGCTTCAAGAATCGAGTTTTCTCCGTACAATTTATGGTAAGTGATTCAAACTTTCATATTTGATGTGGGTACAGTACCAATAAACCAATTGGTTTGTACCGAATTTTTGGCTGTGCTTTGCCTTGGTGTTGATATGACAGCACTTTTCGGACGACCTTTTTCATTGTGTTAACAGTTAACATGACAGGACTTTTTGGACAACCTTTCACATTGTGTTAACAGTTAACATGACAGGACTTTTTGGACAGGCTTCTTCAAAGCTATGATAAGACAGCACTTTTCGGACAGTCTTTTTTTCATTTCTCTCATCGATTCTACGCAATATTGCCGCTGCAATATTGGCTCAAATTGTGCTAAACTATGGGCCTATGGATGTATGGTTCATCGAATACATGCGCATAAAGCATATGTATAGCCTTGTAGTCTTCGGGTAGAATATTCAAAGTATTCACGTTCGTACGTGGTCCTGGGATGAACGACTTCGATGCATTCTTCTCAGATGAATTGTGGCCAAATTCTTCGTGTAAGGTACCCACCCTTACACATTTCGAAATTGTTTCAAATTTAATTATCATCTACTTGTTTCTATTAGATTGTCCGATAAGTTTTTGCCGATTTTCTCATCATTTCCTTACAATATAATTGGCAAAAACTTTTCGGACAACCTATTTTACTTCAAAAAATAAATAATCATAAATGTTTCGACAAAATTCAATGATAATATGATTACCGAATTGAATTGATGTAACGATATTTGTGAATGTTTTCTATTTTCAAAGTGTAAAAATTCAATTATCATCAAACACATACACATACAGATGATGTAATTTCATTTCTCTTTTTCAAAGAATGTCTGAGTATCGTATGGAAATATTCATTGGGCATAATTGGTGGTGATTGGCCATTTTTGGCGCTGTTAGGCATCACGATGGCAATCATAAGTTTTGTTGTAGATTGTAAGTTTTCGCAACGTATGAATTGGGCAATATTTTTGTTAATTAATTCAAAATTAATTAGTCTTCATATTACAATGTCATCAAACCCGTATGATATTGTATGATCAAATATTCACCCAAAACTTGATGACACGATATTTGGGTTGGATATTACTGCCGATTCTCCTATTGATATTTGCAACTGGCGTAGTCAATATTATATCGCCGCAAGCTATTGGTTCTGGTATACCGGAGATGAAAACCATCCTCCGAGGTGTCATCCTACATGAATACCTGTCGTTTCGTACGCTGATTGCCAAATTAATAGGCTTAGCTTGCTCTTTGGGTAGTGGATTACCCCTTGGTAAAGAAGGACCGTAAGTCTTTTGAGCCAGTGATTAATCACGATTTTTTAATTAACCCTTTGGTTTCACAGTTTCGTACATACAGGTTCAATGGTTGCGACAGTTTTGTCGAAAATGATTGGTTCATTCACCAATGATGGTGGACGGCGATCGAATAATATTGATGCAAGGACCAAAGAAATGTTGGCTGCAGCTTGCGCAGTTGGTGTGGCTACAACATTTTACTCACCGATAGGTGGCGTATTGTTTTCCGTTGAAGTAACGACCGATTTCTTTGCCATCCGTAATTATTGGCGTGGATTTTTTTCCGCATGTTGCGCCGCAACTGTTTGGCGGCTGTTTGCTGTTTGGTTTCGGAAAGAAGGTTAGTACCTTGTCGTTTGAGTTGGCCGCAATTGATTCAATCTTAAATTGAATATTCAGCTGCACTGACGTCGCTGTTCAAAACGAATTTCCGCACGGATTTCCCATTCGATCCCCAGGAGCTGTTGGTATTCGCTTTCATTGGCGTTGGCTGTGGGTTTGGTGGCGCTGCTTATGTCCGCTGCCATCGATATGTGGTACATTTTGTGCGTAATCAAAAGACATTGAATACATTTTTGAAGAAAAAGTAATTACTTCATGCTTTGGTCCACGATAATTCATTAATCTGTGATTTTCTGCCACTCCCCCCGTCGATACCCCCACCTGAAACCCGTCTTACACCCCCATTAATGCGTAAACTTCGCCGACCATCTTCATACGTCGAAATAGCCGCTTCATATATCCAACACTGATCACATTCATCTTGATGTCCGTTTCATTTCCACCATTTATGGGTCAATACATGGCTTCGATTGTAAGTTTTTTTACGCTTATTATGACCACCAGAGGTCGCAGAAGTCTTTCAAATTTCATTTAATTAATTTCATTCAAATTAGTTATCAAATCCACAAACATTTCAAGAATTATTCAGCAATATTACATGGAATAATCATTTGGGCAATAATCAAAATGATTCACATCAATTGACAATGACCAAACATTGGACAACCAGCCATACGAACATATTCATGAATCTAATTATAACAATAATTAATACGGTAATTACGATTTTCATTATTTAGTGTGTATAGTGGCGCCGCCACAGGTGACACAAAAAAACTTGAAAAATACCATAAATCATTAGATAGATTGTTGACCTGTCAAAGGTTAATGACGTGTTTTTCCGTCATGACTTTTTCGCTAGGCACTGCCATTGCGTTAATACGATAGGAATTTTCGGACAGCCTCAATTCATTGCGTTGATAAGACAGGACTTTTCGGACAGCCTCGATTCATTGCGTCAATAAGACAGGACTTATCGGACAGCCTCAATTCATTACGGTGATCATCACCATGATCATTGATAAGACAGGACTTTTCGGACAGCCTCGATTCATTGCGTCAATAAGACAGGACTTATCGGACAGCCTCAATTCATTACGGTGATCATCACCATGATCATTGATAAGACAGGACTTTTCGGACAGCCTTTTTCATTGCGTCATTTTATATTGTCCGGGTAAAAGTTAGGGCTGTTAAGTGGCTAATTTTTCCATTTTTTTCAATTTTTCCCATCACGGACAGTTTTGGATGTCAATATTAGCATCGACCATACCGGTACCGAGTGGATTATTTGTACCATGTAAGTACATTGAATTCCATTGAACCGATTCCCCTCCATAGGGTAAATATTATCATTGTTTTCCCATGTCCAAAGTATTCAAAATTGGTGCCGTATTCGGCCGATTAGTCGGTGAAATTATGGCCTTTTATTTCCCGGATGGTATTTCGTTTAGTGGCCAGACGATTCCGATTGTGCCTGGAGGGTATTCGGTCGTAGGTTCGTAGCTTTCAATCTTAAATAACTTCAAATGATTAACCTCCATGAATTAACCTCCGTGTTCCACACAGGGGCAGCTGCATTTGTCGGCGCTGTAACACATACGATAAGCATTGCGGTTATCGTTTTCGAAATGACCGGACAAATGAGTCATTTGATACCGGTAATCCTTTCGGTGCTGATTGCGAATGCCATAAGTCAAAAATTGGAGCTGAGCATCTATGATTCAGTGATACAGATCAAAAAGCTGCCATTTTTACCACCGATTAAGGTCACGAATAACCGCTTGGCTCATCATATTTACATTGATGACATTATGATCCGTGATTTTTGCTACATTCATCGGAAAAATTTCACATACCGCAATCTAATGGCGCTACTGGTCGCTAATCCAACGATTCGGACGTTCCCACTGGTCGACAGCCGTAAAAATATGCTTCTGCTTGGTTCGATAAAACGTGCTGAACTCGAACGGATGCTTAACCGCTTGCTTTGTCATGAAAGACGGTTGCAAATACGGCGGAGTAGTGGTCAACTGCCGCAGCGATTTTTCCGCAATAGTGGCAGTGATGATGATGATGATGATGATGATTCGATTCAATTCATAAGGTCAGATGATGAACGTTCGGAGATGAGTACGGAGGATAAGCGGTCGCTTTACCCGCAGCAGCCGCAGAAATCGCTGCCGACCAGTAGATCGGTGAATCGCTTCGATGTCAGTCTGGTGGCCAACAGCGGTGACCAGGTCAAGGGTCAGGAAGGTCAGCATGGCCACGATGGTGGTGGTCAGCATGGACAAGACAGAGAATCGTCCGCAGATACGACCGATAGCCAAAAACCGCCGCAGCAGCCAAAATCCATTTTGAAGCAATCATTCACGGTGACCTCATACCCTGTTGCACCACATTTGACCATTCAAATGCATTCGACCATCAACAAAGATTCTCGGTTGCGGCAAGTGTTCGAAGATATTTTTCAAAAAAGTCTGCATCTTAAAGATGCCCACCCTACGCCGGTAAATACTTTTAACCCTTTGAATTCTTGAAAAATTCAACGCTTTCTCATATGTCACCAAGGCCAAATCAGCTGAGACTTTGACTGGTGGCAGCGAAAATGGCGATCGCAGTGGTAGCGATCAACAATCGATCCATAAGGTTGAACGCAAGGTTCGCTTGGTAAGTCGATTAAGGGATGATTTAATAGGGTTTTGACTGATCAAATTGGGGGTTCCATATAGCCTCGAGAACGGATCATCGATATGACCATTGAAGAACAACGACAATGGGAAGAAGAACAGTTGAATATGTTCATTGAATTTAATGATAATAATTGTCATATTGATACGGCACCATTTCAATTGGTTGAACGTACAACCATTTACAGGGTTCATTTACTATTTTCAATGCTTAGTTTATCACGTGCATATATTACATCGATTGGTCGTCTGGTTGGTATTATTAATTTAGCTGATGTAAGTTGTAATTTTGATGCAAGTTTTCAAGTAATTCACCCATTCACTGATTGACTATTTTTTCTTCTGCCTCTTTCAACCCTTTCGAACCCCTTCATTTAACCCTATTAACCCTCTTAAATCTTTTTTTCACCTTTTAAACCTTTAAACCCTTTCAAAACCCCTTCATTGAACCCTTTTCAAACCTTTGTTTGAACCTTTGAAACCTTCGAACCCTTCAAACTCTTGCAATGTCGTGTATGGCAACCCTTTTGGTCTTCGGGTAACTTCTAAATAACTTCTTTTGGAATAATCAAAACTCATCCACAGCTCAAAAATGCTATCGACAAATTAAATCAAGGCTTACTACAACCTCGTGAATATTCTTCGGATCGAAATGAATCTAAACTAAATCTTAATTAATTGAGATTTCGACTGAAAACATACAAATACCAAATTTTTAATTAAAATTCAATTCAATTAATCAATTAACTATTAAATCATATTAATTCAGATTAAATCACATCGATTCAAAATTATCATGAAAATGTAATAATTTCATTCAAAAACCAATCAAGATTTGTATCAAATTTTAGATGCGATGGTATCACTCATAAATAAACCCTTAGCACTCGAGGCATTTACAGCGTAAGCAAGCCAGCAGCTCGACGATTTTTCACTTTCATGTGAAATGGTGACTGAAAGGCGCCTATAGAGTTACTGCATCACATCTTATGGTGAGTGATGCTCACCGCTCGAGTTTTAAGGGTTTAATAATGTTTGATACATCAATTTTTTTTGACAGTCAGACGACAGATTAATACATATTTGAAATGAATTAATATGGAAAACTTCCGCAAATCTTTCAAAACAACAAATAATTTACGGAAATCTATTTTTATCTTTCCATGTAAATCTTATTACGATCGATTGGTTTCGAAGTCGGTTCGTTTGCTTATTTGCTCCAAGATACAAATATTCACACACTGGCAAAACACACACAGGCACACACCTGTTTGCATTTACATCATTCCCAATCACTCATATGACCATCGATTACCATTCGCTGACTGGTCACTAATTCATTCATTGGTTGTTGGTCAGTCGAAGAGAAACATATCTTTGAAATACATTGATGGACAGGTCCAAAACCGAAAAGAGAACATCGGTTCAGGTCCAATTAGATTGAGAGAAAAATTTTTGGTTGTCCGAAAAGTTCCGTCGTTAGTCAATTAATTTTGACTCTATGAGAGTCTTCATTAAAAATCAGCGAGAACTTTTCGGACAATCAAATACAATGTTATTGATGAAATTTTTCATCAATTTTTTTTTGATGTTTAATGGTCATATAAAAATAAGTGGAAAAAAATGTTTGATGAAAGATTTATTCATTTCATTGATCGATTTTGACCAGTGTACGTGTTTGTGTGTGTTTCAACCAATTTCAATTCAATAATTCGTATTGTATTCATCGAATTCTTCGAAAATTCAAACATGTAATCCTTTCACTACGATTCGCATCGAAATTCATTTTACATTCGAAGCTACCAAACTTCAAGCGACATAATAAATGAGTGAATTGAATCAAATACATGCCATTGAAAACTAATTAAAATTAATTAAAATCAATTGAAATTGATTGAAATCAGCCAAAATTAATCAAGAATTTCAATTAAAAATCATCACAAAATCATCACCGTAAAAATGAATATCATTAAATATACAATAACAAGCACTAGAATAGTGTTTCTATTGATAATAATATTATCAAATTTTAATTTAAATAATTATTTTTCAAACAATAATCAAAATCAAAATTATAATAATCAACATTTTATTGAATGTGGTAAAAAACAAACCAAAAAACTGTTGCTATATTTGTTGTTGAATTTATTGAATACCAGAAAGATAGTGTTGCCATTGCCATTACCACTGCCATTGCCGATACCGTAAGTGTTTTGATTTGATTCAATTAATTGATTTGACCAATAATCTTGGATCACAGAATCATTGAAAAGAAGAAGCATTATATTCAAAAAGAACCGATACCGATACCGATCAAAATCAAAGAACATGAACCGATAAAGATTGCTGTGAAAGAACCGGTCGCTGTACCGGTACCGATTAAAGAATATCATTATGATGATAAGGATTATCACAAGGACTCGTATAAAGACTCGTATAAGGATGACCATAAAGACTACCACAAGGACTCGTATAAGGATTCGTACAAAGATGCGCACAAAGACCTGTACAAAGACCCGTATGATAAGCATAAAGATTACCACAAAGACCCATATGATAAGCATAAAGATTCGTACAAGGACGATCATTATGATGATAAACATAAATATCCGTATCCTGAACCTTATAAAAAAGATTCTTATGACAAGCATAAGGATTACAAGGACTACAAAGATTACAAGGACCATAAGGGTTACAAAGACTACAAGGACTACAAAGACCCTTATCCTGAGACGCATTACGATGACAAGCACAAAGATTACAAGGATCCTTATCCAGAAACTTATGCTGAACCACCTTATAAAGATGATTATTACAAAGATGTCTACCCTGAACACGGTGGTGGTTATGAACATTATTTGGACGATGGCTATGGTGGCCATGATGATGGCTATTGACCGGTATGCGACCATGGACGCATCCTAAAACAGAAATAGCCGAGAAAAGTTCCCGAAAACGCTTAGAAAAATTGAAATTTACGAGAAACTTTCTCAAATTTACTTTTATTTATGAATTAATCGAATCAATTTTTAGCCAGATCTCCTTTGATGTTTTTAAATATTTGGCCTATTTTTACTCATATCAATCAATTTTTTATTTGAATAATTAAATCTATTAATACACATTGATTGGTTGATTGATCGATTTTTCATTTTCAAATCACAGATTAAAACAAAAGTATTAGGCTGTCCGGAAAGTCCTTACCGATTTTCATGAGCAAATGCTATTGAATGAAGCCGAATGAACTTTTCGGACAGCCTAATATTTCAAAGGTATTTCGATTTCATCAGGCATTTGTGATCAGTTGAATTTCATTTGATTTCCTGATATTTCCAATTATCATTGAAATTTTTCAAAATTTTCAAAGATCTTCAAGAAATATGAAAATTTTTTTTTGTTGAAAACTGCTGACATGAGTAAAGGCGAAGCCAAAAAGGCAGCGCTTTAGCGCTGCTCAGCATTTTTCAAAGATTTTTTAAATTTTCATTGGCCAAGTGTGATTGCACATGATGCTGCGCCTTGTTGCGCCAGCTCTTTTCCTGGTTACATCTGCTGCACGTACACGCGTAGTCTATGCATAATGAGTAAGTAGAAAGGGGCTAAAAATAAAATTTTTTGAATGAAATTTTGCCTGAAGGCAAATAATTTTCGATGTTTTCTTATGAGTAAAACTTGACACATGTGATTAGATGGACGAATTGATAATCGACCAATCAATCGATTAGTTGGTCAAAAATAGATCTAAATCAATCATTGATGCGGCCATAGGCTGCGATCATCAGCTGGCAACTTGTAGTAAATTAATGTATTAGGTTGTCCGAAAAGTTCATTCGGCTTAATCGCAATCGAGTGTTGTTCATAAAAATCGGCAAGAACTTTTCGGACAGCCTAATACTTTTGATTTACAATTTTCATATTTTCTAATCTATTAATTAAAAGTGATTTTAAAAAGTGACTTACAATTGTCCGCGAGATTATTATCCAAAATACAGTGATGATGCGGTTGATTATTTTTTTCAGGGAAATTTTGGCTTAAATTTACACAAAAATGTGTTTTTCACAAACAAAAACTAAAACCGATTTATGCATTGTCCGGAAAGTTTTTGTCGATTTACTAATTGAAAAACATTAGAAAATCGGCAAAAACTTTTCGGACAAACTAATTATATTGTTGTTTTTCAACCAAGATGAGTATAGGATGTGACGACAGCTCATCTACCAAAACGAACAAATCGATCAACAATCGATTCACTCATATGCCGGTGCGCTTCTTTGATCAATCAATCAATATTAATATCAAGAGCTGTCCGAAAAGTTGTGTCAGATTTTCAATTTCAAAAAAAGCCTTTGTTTTGTTTTTTTTTTTTTGAAAATTTCTCTAGGGTTATAGCTTTTGATTTTTGAAAAAAGATGGCGTTGTATAGCGAATTATGTTTTTTCAGAAAAAAAATTGCCATAGAAATTCAATGAGAAAAAATATTGAAAATTTCTCCAATTTGCTAATTTATGAATTGCTCTCTCACTAGATGGCCTTAAAAGTATTGACTTGCCAATGAACAAACTTGACTAATGTATGAATGAAAAGCGAACGAATGAACGATTCAATATTTGTCTTGTTTGTTTATAAGGTACACAGAGAGATTGTTGTTAGTTTTGCATTTTTTCCATTAAGACATTGTGACAGTACATCTTCATCCCCAAATTTTCTTTGCTTTTTCTGAAAAAAGATGGCAGTCTATAGTGTTTGATTTTTTCGAGAAAATTGCCAGTCTATAGTCTTCGATTTTTTCGAGAAAATTGCCAGTCTATAGTCTTCGATTTTTTCGAGAAAATTGCCAGTCTATAGTCTTCGATTTTTTCGAGAAAATTGCCAGTCTATAGTCTTCGATTTTTTCGAGAAAATTGCCAGTCTATAGTCTTCGATTTTTTGGAATAAATTGCCAGTCTATAGCCTTTGTTTTTCTGAAAAAAGATGGCAGTCTATAGCCTTTGCTTTTTCCAGAAAAATTGCCAGTGTATAGCCTTTGCTTTTTCTGAAAAATTGCCAGTGTATAGCCTTTGCTTTTTTCAGAAAAATTGCCAGTCTATTGCCTTTGATTTTTCCAGAAAAATTGCCAGTGTATAGCCTTTGCTTTTTCTGAAAAATTGCCAGTCTATAGCCTTTGCTTTTTCTGAAAAAAGATGGCAGTCTATAGCCTTTGCTTTTTCCAGAAAAATTGCCAGTCTATTGCCTTTGATTTTTTTGAAAAAAGATGGCAGTCTATAGCCTTTGCTTTTTCCAGAAAAATTGCCAGTGTATAGCCTTTGCTTTTTCTGAAAAATTGCCAGTCTATAGCCTTTGCTTTTTCTGAAAAAAGATGGCAGTCTATAGCCTTTGCTTTTTCCAGAAAAATTGCCAGTCTATAGCCTTTGCTTTTTCTGAAAAATTGCCAGTCTATAGCCTTTGCTTTTTTCAGAAAAATTGCCAGTGTATAGCCTTTGCTTTTTCTGAAAAATTGCCAGTCTATAGCCTTTGATTTTTTTGAAAAAAGATGGCAGTCTATAGCCTTTGCTTTTTCCAGAAAAATTGCCAGTGTATAGCCTTTGCTTTTTCTGAAAAATTGCCAGTCTATAGCCTTTGCTTTTTCTGAAAAAAGATGGCAGTCTATAGCCTTTGCTTTTTCCAGAAAAATTGCCAGTGTATAGCCTTTGCTTTTTCTGAAAAATTGCCAGTCTATAGCCTTTGCTTTTTCTGAAAAAAGATGGCAGTCTATAGTCTTTGCTTTTTTTGAAAAAAGATGGCAGTCTACAGTCTTCGATTTTTTCGAGAAAATTGCCAGTGTATAGCCTTTGCTTTTTTCAGAAAAATTGCCAGTCTATAGCCTTTGATTTTTTTGAAAAAAGATGGCAGTCTACAGCCTTTGTTTTTTTCAGAAAAATTGCCAGTCTATAGCCTTTGCTTTTTCTAAAAAAAGATGGCAGTCTATTGCCTTTGCTTTTTTCAGAAAAATTGCCAGTCTATAGCCTTTGCTTTTTTTGAAAAAAGATGGCAGTCTATTGCCTTTGCTTTTTCTGAAAAAAGATGGGAGTCTATAGTCTTCGATTTTTTCGAGAAAATTGCCAGTGTATAGCCTTTGCTTTTTCTGAAAAAATATGGCAGTCTATAGCCTTTGCTTTTTCTGAAAAAAGATGGCAGTCTATAGTCTTCGATTTTTTCGAGAAAATTGCCAGTGTATAGCCTTTGCTTTTTCTGAAAAAATATGGCAGTCTATAGCCTTTGCTTTTTCTGAAAAAAGATGTCAGTCTATAGCCTTTGCTTTTTCTGAAAAAAGATGGCAGTCTATTGCCTTTGCTTTTTCTGAAAAAAGATGTCAGTCTATAGCCTTTGCTTTTTCTGAAAAAAGATGGCAGTCTATTGCCTTTGCTTTTTCTAGAAAAATTGCCAGTCTATAGCCTTTGCTTTTTCTGAAAAAAGATGGCAGTCTATTGCCTTTGCTTTTTCCAGAAAAATTGCCAGTGTATAGCCTTTGCCTTTTTCAGAAAAATTGCCAGTGTATAGCCTTTGATTTTTTCAGAAAAATTGCCAGTGTATAGCCTTTGCTTTTTCTAAAAAAAGATGGCAGTCTATTGCCTTTGCTTTTTTCAGAAAAATTGCCAGTGTATAGCCTTTGCTTTTTTCAGAAAAATTGCCAGTGTATAGCCTTTGCTTTTTTCAGAAAAATTGCCAGTGTATAGCCTTTGCTTTTTTCAGAAAAATTGCCAGTGTATAGCCTTTGCTTTTTCTGAAAAATTGCCAGTCTATAGCCTTTGATTTTTTTGAAAAAAGATAGCAGTCTACAGCCTTTGCTTTTTCTGAAAAAAGATGGCAGTCTATTGCCTTTGCTTTTTCTAGAAAAATTGCCAGTGTATAGCCTTTGCTTTTTTCAGAAAAATTGCCAGTCTATAGCCTTTGCTTTTTCTGAAAAATTGCCAGTCTATAGCCTTTGATTTTTTTGAAAAAAGATAGCAGTCTACAGCCTTTGCTTTTTCTGAAAAAAGATGGCAGTCTATTGCCTTTGCTTTTTCTAGAAAAATTGCCAGTGTATAGCCTTTGCTTTTTTCAGAAAAATTGCCAGTCTATAGCCTTTGCTTTTTCTAAAAAAAGATGGCAGTCTATAGCCTTTGCTTTTTCTGAAAAAAGATGGCAGTCTATTGCTTTTGCTTTTTTCAGAAAAATTGCCAGTCTATAGCCTTTGCTTTTTCTAAAAAAAGATGGCAGTCTATAGCCTTTGCTTTTTCTGAAAAAAGATGTCAGTCTATAGCCTTTGCTTTTTCTGAAAAAAGATGTCAGTCTATAGCCTTTGCTTTTTCTGAAAAAAGATGGCAGTCTATAGTCTTTGCTTTTTTTGAAAAAAGATGGCAGTCTATAGTCTTCGATTTTTTCGAGAAAATTGCCAGTGTATAGCCTTTGCTTTTTTCAGAAAAATTGCCAGTCTATAGCCTTTGCTTTTTCTAAAAAAAGATGTCAGTCTATAGCCTTTGCTTTTTCTGAAAAAAGATGTCAGTCTATAGCCTTTGCTTTTTCTGAAAAAAGATGTCAGTCTATAGTCTTTGCTTTTTTTGAAAAAAGATGGCAGTCTATAGTCTTCGATTTTTTCGAGAAAATTGCCAGTGTATAGCCTTTGCTTTTTTCAGAAAAATTGCCAGTCTATAGCCTTTGCTTTTTCTAAAAAAAGATGGCAGTCTATAGCCTTTGCTTTTTCTGAAAAAAGATGTCAGTCTATAGCCTTTGCTTTTTCTGAAAAAAGATGTCAGTCTATAGCCTTTGCTTTTTCTGAAAAAAGATGGCAGTCTATAGTCTTTGCTTTTTTTGAAAAAAGATGGCAGTCTACAGTCTTCGATTTTTTCGAGAAAATTGCCAGTGTATAGCCTTTGCTTTTTTCAGAAAAATTGCCAGTCTATAGCCTTTGATTTTTTTGAAAAAAGATGGCAGTCTACAGCCTTTGTTTTTTTCAGAAAAATTGCCAGTCTATAGCCTTTGCTTTTTCTAAAAAAAGATGGCAGTCTATTGCCTTTGCTTTTTTCAGAAAAATTGCCAGTCTATAGCCTTTGCTTTTTTTGAAAAAAGATGGCAGTCTATTGCCTTTGCTTTTTTTGAAAAAAGATGGCAGTCTATTGCCTTTGCTTTTTCTGAAAAAAGATGGGAGTCTATAGTCTTCGATTTTTTCGAGAAAATTGCCAGTGTATAGCCTTTGCTTTTTCTGAAAAAATATGGCAGTCTATAGCCTTTGCTTTTTCTGAAAAAAGATGGCAGTCTATAGTCTTCGATTTTTTCGAGAAAATTGCCAGTGTATAGCCTTTGCTTTTTCTGAAAAAATATGGCAGTCTATAGCCTTTGCTTTTTCTGAAAAAAGATGTCAGTCTATAGCCTTTGCTTTTTCTGAAAAAAGATGGCAGTCTATTGCCTTTGCTTTTTCTGAAAAAAGATGTCAGTCTATAGCCTTTGCTTTTTCTGAAAAAAGATGGCAGTCTATTGCCTTTGCTTTTTCTAGAAAAATTGCCAGTCTATAGCCTTTGCTTTTTCTGAAAAAAGATGGCAGTCTATAGCCTTTGCTTTTTCTGAAAAAAGATGGCAGTCTATTGCCTTTGCTTTTTCCAGAAAAATTGCCAGTGTATAGCCTTTGCCTTTTTCAGAAAAATTGCCAGTGTATAGCCTTTGATTTTTTCAGAAAAATTGCCAGTGTATAGCCTTTGCTTTTTCTAAAAAAAGATGGCAGTCTATTGCCTTTGCTTTTTTCAGAAAAATTGCCAGTGTATAGCCTTTGCTTTTTTCAGAAAAATTGCCAGTGTATAGCCTTTGCTTTTTTCAGAAAAATTGCCAGTGTATAGCCTTTGCTTTTTTCAGAAAAATTGCCAGTGTATAGCCTTTGCTTTTTCTGAAAAATTGCCAGTCTATAGCCTTTGATTTTTTTGAAAAAAGATAGCAGTCTACAGCCTTTGCTTTTTCTGAAAAAAGATGTCAGTCTATAGCCTTTGCTTTTTCTGAAAAAAGATGTCAGTCTATAGCCTTTGCTTTTTCTGAAAAAAGATGGCAGTCTATAGTCTTTGCTTTTTTTGAAAAAAGATGGCAGTCTATAGTCTTCGATTTTTTCGAGAAAATTGCCAGTGTATAGCCTTTGCTTTTTTCAGAAAAATTGCCAGTCTATAGCCTTTGATTTTTTTGAAAAAAGATGGCAGTCTACAGCCTTTGTTTTTTTCAGAAAAATTGCCAGTCTATAGCCTTTGCTTTTTTTGAAAAAAGATGGCAGTCTATTGCCTTTGCTTTTTTCAGAAAAATTGCCAGTGTATAGCCTTTGCTTTTTTCAGAAAAATTGCCAGTGTATAGCCTTTGCTTTTTTCAGAAAAATTGCCAGTCTATTGCCTTTGATTTTTCTGAAAAATTGCCAGTCTATAGCCTTTGCTTTTTTCAGAAAAATTGCCAGTGTATAGCCTTTGATTTTTTCAGAAAAATTGCCAGTGTATAGCCTTTGCTTTTTTCAGAAAAATTGCCAGTGTATAGCCTTTGCTTTTTTCAGAAAAATTGCCAGTGTATAGCCTTTGCTTTTTTCAGAAAAATTGCCAGTCTATTGCCTTTGATTTTTCTGAAAAATTGCCAGTCTATAGTCTTCGATTTTTTCGAGAAAATTGCCAGTGTATAGCCTTTGCTTTTTTCAGAAAAATTGCCAGTCTATTGCCTTTGCTTTTTTCAGAAAAATTGCCAGTGTATAGCCTTTGCTTTTTTCAGAAAAATTGCCAGTGTATAGCCTTTGCTTTTTTCAGAAAAATTGCCAGTCTATTGCCTTTGATTTTTCTGAAAAATTGCCAGTCTATAGCCTTTGCTTTTTTCAGAAAAATTGCCAGTGTATAGCCTTTGATTTTTTCAGAAAAATTGCCAGTGTATAGCCTTTGCTTTTTTCAGAAAAATTGCCAGTCTATTGCCTTTGATTTTTTTGAAAAAAGATGGCAGTCTACAGCCTTTGCTTTTTTCAGAAAAATTGCCAGTGTATAGCCTTTGCTTTTTTCAGAAAAATTGCCAGTCTATTGCCTTTGATTTTTCTGAAAAATTGCCAGTCTATAGTCTTCGATTTTTTCGAGAAAATTGCCAGTGTATAGCCTTTGCTTTTTTCAGAAAAATTGCCAGTCTATAGCCTTTGCTTTTTGAAAAAAGATGGCAGTCTATTGCCTTTGCTTTTTTCAGAAAAATTGCCAGTCTATAGCCTTTGCTTTTTGAAAAAAGATGGCAGTCTATAGTCTTCGATTTTTTCGAGAAAATTGCCAGTGTATAGCCTTTGCTTTTTCTGAAAAAAGATGTCAGTCTATAGCCTTTGCTTTTTCTGAAAAAAGATGGCAGTCTATTGCCTTTGCTTTTTCTAGAAAAATTGCCAGTGTATAGCCTTTGCTTTTTTCAGAAAAATTGCCAGTGTATAGCCTTTGATTTTTTCAGAAAAATTGCCAGTCTATTGCCTTTGATTTTTTTGAAAAAAGATGGCAGTCTACAGCCTTTGCTTTTTTCAGAAAAATTGCCAGTGTATAGCCTTTGCTTTTTTCAGAAAAATTGCCAGTCTATAGCCTTTGCTTTTTCTAAAAAAAGATGGCAGTCTATTGCCTTTGCTTTTTTCAGAAAAATTGCCAGTGTATAGCCTTTGCTTTTTCTGAAAAAAGATGTCAGTCTATAGCCTTTGCTTTTTCTGAAAAAAGATGGCAGTCTACAGTCTTTGTTTTTTTGGAAAAAATTGCCAGTCTATAGCCTTTGCTTTTTCTGAAAAAAGATGGCAGTCTATAGCCTTTGATTTTTTCAGAAAAATTGCCAGTGTATAGCCTTTGCTTTTTTCAGAAAAATTGCCAGTCTATTGCCTTTGATTTTTCTGAAAAATTGCCAGTCTATAGTCTTCGATTTTTTCGAGAAAATTGCCAGTGTATAGCCTTTGCTTTTTTCAGAAAAATTGCCAGTCTATAGCCTTTGCTTTTTCTAAAAAAAGATGGCAGTCTATTGCCTTTGCTTTTTTCAGAAAAATTGCCAGTCTACAGCCTTTGCTTTTTTCAGAAAAATTGCCAGTGTATAGCCTTTGCTTTTTTCAGAAAAATTGCCAGTCTATTGCCTTTGATTTTTCTGAAAAATTGCCAGTCTATAGTCTTCGATTTTTTCGAGAAAATTGCCAGTGTATAGCCTTTGCTTTTTTCAGAAAAATTGCCAGTCTATAGCCTTTGCTTTTTCTAAAAAAAGATGGCAGTCTATTGCCTTTGCTTTTTTCAGAAAAATTGCCAGTCTATAGCCTTTGCTTTTTGAAAAAAGATGGCAGTCTATAGTCTTCGATTTTTTCGAGAAAATTGCCAGTGTATAGCCTTTGCTTTTTCTGAAAAAAGATGTCAGTCTATAGCCTTTGCTTTTTCTGAAAAAAGATGGCAGTCTACAGTCTTTGTTTTTTTGGAAAAAATTGCCAGTCTATAGCCTTTGCTTTTTCTGAAAAAAGATGGCAGTCTATAGTCCCTATCAATAAGAAAAAAATAATAAAATTTATACAATCATAGTTCATTTGAATTGAGATGAGAAACGTTCACATTAAATTTAGATAAGCTGATGATTCTTCTATTAAATTCAGACCAATCAATGCATTTCGTGTGATATTTTCTGGTTAGATAATGTGATTTAACAGGAATATATGAAGAGAAGGAAAACGATATCAAGTTATGATCTGAGCCAGAAGCCAGGTTTTCTACGCGCCAATTCGAAACATGATTGATTGCATGTTGATTAACTAAAGTTAAATCAATAGCACTCTGATATCTACTATTATCAAACGTCATTGAACCATCATTAAGAATTACCAAATTCTGGCGACATGTGAGGTCTAAAATAATATGCCCACGTTCATCGTTTATGTTCCCACCCCAAACCCGATTATGACTGTTGAAGTCGCCAGTCAATAGTTGAATACTCATTGGGCATAGAAGGACCAGTGATGAAACTGTGTGTTGTGAAATCATTTCACAAAGGTATGATGACAATTAAGAGCGATGTGTTTTTAGTTTGTGTTTTGATCAAAGATCGAAATCATCGATTGATCATAAGATCAATTATGATCAATGTTATCAATTGATGATTAGTAAACAATCATTAAGGAATGATTGCAATAATCAATCAATTAATCAAGGACGAAATCAAATTATAAAGGCTCAAAGGTTTGATTCCTCTGTTAATTGTCAAAACTTGTCACAATTAAAGAATTATTATTACGGATATCAATGAATGAATCCTTGGAGTCCTTGAAACTGTTTCTTGAAGACCAAAGACCAACCCGTTCCTTGAACCCTTGATGATCATTGGGATGACCAAAGACTTGGTCGATTCTTGGGCCGGATTTGTGGAGAAGGTCGATCAGATTTACCGGGTGATTGGTGAATCAATCGATTGATGATTGATCGATTGCCGGTGATTCTTTGATTTAATTTGATCAATTTGATCAATCAATCGATTGTTTAATTAAAAATCTTAATTAATTAATGTTTCAAGTGATTAGTCATTGGATGAAAGAAGCAGAATTGAAATCTTTAGATTTAGAGTGTGAACTTTGATTTTTAAAAATTTGAAAATCTGAAAATATTAATTTCAAGCGCTGTCCGAAAAGTTGTGTCTGACTTTAAATCTAAAACAAATACCGACATAACTTTTAGGACAACTCTTGATCTATACTCATATACATCATTATTTATAAAAGCTGTCCGGAAAGTCCTGTCTGTATTTCAATCTCACTGAAAATCAGACACAACTTTTCGAACAACTCTAATTCAATCATATTTACACGGATTTGTACATTTCTGTAATTTTCGATGATGTACATACATCACACACACACACACACACTCATCATCATATTCACTGTGTGTCATACAGACAGGCACACCATATTTACCATCATCATATAATCAGAAGTGTGTGTGTGGCATATATTGGCTTAATTGATTGATAGATTGATTGATTGGTTGATAGATGCTGTTTGTATGTATAAATGCTGTCGTATGTTTGTTATTGTTATATACCTGTCATCAGTCAGAATTATCTGTTGTCAAAATAATAATCAAAATTAATTGAAATTACATTTAATAAGTGACAGATTGCTTCAGAACCTTTTCTAAAGGTTTCACAAAGGAAGAAATTGAAATCTTCATTTGATAATTATGATTTCATTTTTGATTTAGATTTGATTTGATTTGATTTGATTCAGTCATTTACATTACATATAATTTCAATGATAATTGACATACGATAGTCACACATATATATCCAAAAGACCATATCAATCATTCAATTTCAATCATTTTAACACTGATTTTGTCTCGCCAATCAAAGTTATATTTTACATTTTTCAAAATTACATTCTTGACATTTTCATATTTCACATATTAAATTTCGTGAATCAAACTCAGTTAAAGTTAGATTCGTTTTCAATGTTTGATTTGAGTGAATTTGATTTGAAATTCAACGATTCGACGATTCCACGATTCCAGCGATTCATAATTTACTTTGTGTACAAGTTTCAATCAATTGCGATCAACAGTGTTATGCATCAATGTTTGATTGTGACCATTTCGATTGCGTTTGCTGTTAGTTAAATTTAAACGAAAAAAAAAAAAAAAAAATGACCAAACAAAAATATTCGCTAAACGGTGATGATCAGGATGATTGCCGGTCAACGATGACCACAGTGACCCAATTATCGGAAACCTCGTCATCTTTAGGCCCATCATCATCATCTAATTCATCATCATCGTCGTCAGTGTCGGACGCATCATCTGCATCGTTGGCCGAGATCGTAAGTTTTTTAAAGTTTCGACTAGTCAAAGGTCAAATTAATCCAGTTGTTTCGCCGATTCCAAGTTTAAATACGGCACAAATTATGATTATTTCTTACTGGTCATCGGTGTGATCGGTGCACTGGTCGCTGGCATCAATTTCCCGTTGCTGGACATTTCATTCGGTAAAGTCGTTGGCGTCTTCGTTGCGTTCGAGAAACATCGTGATAATATTACGTCGATGGAATCATTGGTCAACGATAATGACCATAGCGACCATACGATCAAAGAACAATTCATAGCCCATATAATGTATTGGTCAGTGTTTACGGCCATATCATTCGCACTGTTCATGATCAGTATTACCGTGACGCTTTATGCATTTCAATTAATGTCAAGCAATTTGACAAATACATTGAAATATAAATATTTTCAATCGATACTATCGCAAGAGATTGCATGGCATGAACAACATAGATCAGGTGAATTTATTACAAGAATCACGAGGTAAGCAACATTATCATAAATCTTGAAAATTGCGCAGCAAGGGTGTACCATCAATGAAGGTCAAATCGATTAATCGATTCGATTAATTTGCTTTGATCAATTAATCGTAATTAATCATTCGCAATAGGCTTGTTGCGGTTGATCGATCAATGAATTAAGCCCTTTTAATTCTTAAGTTGTCCGGAAAGTTCTGGCCAATTTTCATGAACAACTCTAATTGATTGAATTAATGATTGAATTTCATATTCAAAACAGTGATTTTAAAAAATTTGAAAATACATTCAATGAAAATTTTGGCCTACTGATCTACAATTGTTGCTGTTTATTCGTGAATTTAACCATAAGTTTCTATTATGGCTGGAAGCTATCAGCATTGCTGGTCACGTTGGCACCGATATTCATCTTGACATCATGGGTGATGACCAAGGTATTGATGTTTTTGATTAATTTCCCCGAGTATAACCCTTTGAATACCCTTTAATTAAACGTCTTGAATTCGATTCTATTTCCACCCAAATTTAGTTCATGAATCATTATCAACAGAGAGAATCCGACGAAACATCAATTTCGAATTCGTTGGTAAACGAAACGATCAATTCAATACGGACCATATATGCCTACAATGGTCAATATGTCCAGTCAAAACGTTACGAGCAATCATTACGGGAATCGAAACGATATTTTCGATATCGATCAATCGTTTCGGCCATTGGTAATTCAATAAATTGGTCCATTTTGTATTTTTGTATATCACTAGGGTTATGGTATGGTATTAAGCTTATGCTTTCACCGGCAGACAATTATCGTATTGATGATTTAATCATAATATTTTGGAGTATCGCCAGTTGTGGTATGAATATTGCGGCCGCTACACCTTATTACGATACCTTGGTACAAGGTAAAATGGCTGCAAAAATTCTGCTACGAATCATTGAACGTAAATCGTCGATGGTACAATTTACTAATGATGATTATGATTATGACCGTAATGGTCACAATGATAACCGTAAATTTTCATTAATTAATCAAAATTCACTGATTGGAACCATTTACAATGACCAAATCCGGATTGAATTTCGTAATGTTAAATTTCATTATCCATCAAGACCAGATCGATCGATTCTAAATCATTTCAACGTTGAATTCAATTCAAATGATATTGTTGCGCTCGTAGGGCCATCTGGTGGTGGTAAATCGACAATCATACAGCTACTTCAACGATTTTATGATCCGATTGATGGTGAAATTCTGTTGAATGGTCGTAACGTCAAATCGATTGATATTGATCAATATCGCCTATTGTTTGGTGTTGTTGAACAAGAACCTCGGCTGTTCAATGCAAGTATCGTCGAGAATATTTGTATCGGGCTGCCTGACAATGACCATGGCCGTATGATTGGTGGTCAGCAATCATCAACGATCCAGATTGATCAAAATGAGCTGGAAATTTTGTGCCGAAAAATCAATGCACATGAATTCATCGCGAAATTGCCCCAAGGTTATCAAACAATAATTGGAGCCGGTGGTAAACAACTTTCAGGTGGTCAAAAACAACGTCTAGCCATTGCACGTGCTTTGATACGTAATCCACGTATACTGTTGTTGGATGAAGCAACTTCGGCATTGGACAACGAGACGGAATCGATTGTTCGTGATACAATCGATTCGACGAGTGATGGTCGCATTACCATTGTGGTTGCACATCGATTATCTACGATTCGTAATGCAACGAAAATCTTGTACATCGAACATGGCCGAATCATGGAACAAGGTACACATGATCAGCTAATGGAAATCAATGGCAGATATTGCCGTATGATTCGATCGCGGCAAAAATCGTTGGACATCGATGATTCCAATGACCATGGTCAAGAAAACTCGGACACCGAAGATGATGACGATGACGACCACGAAGATCATAAATCGAATGATGTCCAATTGGACATGGTGAAAATCGGCCAAGACCCAGCCAACATCGATCCGGCCAATGATCATCGAAGACAATCATCAATTCGAATCAAAAATCCTTTAAAAGATCGAAGGTCCAACCAAAGCATAGATGGCGCTGGAAGCAAATCCAAAAAATTTCCATTCAAACGAATCCTATCGATGATCATGGCGAATAAATATTCCGTAATGATTGCAGTGATAATGGCGTTGCTTTACGGGTCTTCGACACCACTGTATGCATATATTTTCGGTGAATTTGTTCAGCTGAATTCCGAGTATAATCTTCAAGATAATAGTGATCGTATAGTTCGACAGACAAATATGTATTCGCTGTATTTTCTTATATTGGGCCTAGCGATAATCGTTTGTTGTACCATTCAGCTTTTGCTATTCAATATGATTGGTGAAAATTTGTCACAACATTTACGAATGCTGTTGTTCGAATCATTGCTGCAACAACCGGTGGAATTTTATGACCGTCAGTGTAATCAGCTGATCAATCAAAATGATGCGGAACATGGTCGCAAGTCTAAGAAGCTTCGAAAGGCCCATAGGAAGCAGATGGACAAACGATCAGGGAATAACCAGAACATCATTTGCCTAATGAACGATGTAATTAACATACGTGATATATTCAGCTTGCGTATATCGATCATCATTCAAACCCTTTCAATCATAATGATATCGATTGTTATGGGACTATTTTACAGTTGGCAATTGACCTTTGTGTCACTGTTGCTGTTGCCAATCATAATCATTTCGACCCTGTTGTCGGATTCAATTCAAATGAACCTAAGTAAACTGGATCAGCAATTATTGGATCAAACGACGGCATTGTCATGCGAGATAATCGCATCGATTCAAACAATATATTCATTGAATAATCAGCGATATTTCCTCAGAAAATTTCAACGATTAATCCAGGATTATCGTAAATCTAAATGGAAATTATTCTTTAAATCCCTGCTGCTATCGCTGTCGTTGGGTATACAATTCTTCGCTTATATCATTGTATTCATTTACGGTGCATATCTCCTGTATCATCACCAACTGACTTCGGGCGATTTCTTAAAGTAAGTTTCTCAGTTGATAAGGTCTTGGGTTCATAATGATTTCAATGATTAATACCTTTAGAATTGTCGAATCAATGGTATGGGGTGCAATAGTCGTAGGTCAGACCTCGTGTTTATCATCGGATTTTTCCAAAACTAAGCTGACAATCGTGAATTTGTTTCAGCTGATCGGCCATCGCAAGCAACAGCGACCAGCAATCCAACCGGCATACTTGATGAATGATACGAAATTCGCCGAAAAATCTCGACTAAACGGTGATATTCAATTCACCGGCGTAACGTTTCATTACCCTTTGAGGCCTAAACAAACAGTGTTGAATAATTTTTCGGTCAAAATAATGAAAGGTGAAAAGGTTGCATTCGTAGGCCGGTCAGGTTGTGGTAAATCGACCATCGTTCAGCTACTTCAACGTTTCTACGATAATTTCGATGGATATTTGGTGAGGTTATAGGTTGAATTAATCCATTAATTATTAATTCAATTGATTCAATCTTCCACCGACAGACAATCGATGGATATGAAATCAGAAACATGGACATTGATTGGCTCCGATCACAGATGGCGGTAGTATCACAAGAACCAGTACTATTCAATATGACCATACGTGAAAATATTGCTTATGGCAATAATTTTCGCCGTAGCATTTCATTCATGGAAATTGTTCGTGCAGCTAAATTGGCCAATGCCCATGAGTTTATTTGTGAACTGCCGAACGGCTACAATACCATCGTCGGAAATGGGAAAATGGTCAAGAACAAGAACAAAAATTCATCGACCAATGACCAGCCGGGTTGTGAATATCAAAAGCTATCCGGTGGCCAGCGGCAACGGCTTGCGATTGCCCGAGCACTAATACGTAATCCATCGATTCTGTTGTTGGATGAAGCAACATCGGCTTTGGATAACGAGTCTGAAAGTCTCGTTATTGATAATATTTATAATAATTCATCGTTGAAACACATAACATGCATCACGATTGCCCATCGGCTAAAAACGATTCGTAATTCAGACAGAATATTCGTGATGAAAAATGGACAAATTGTTGAACAAGGTAAACATGTGGACCTTATGAAATCGAAACAAACATATTGGAAACTGAACAATTGTAGTGATTTAAGTGGTAATAATTAATCAATTACTTAATTACTAATTAGTCAAAATATGTCAAATCTAATAATCAACAGTTAATATGATGGCTAACATGGTGTATCGATAGGTGGTTGTCCTAAAAGTTCTGTCATCATAATGTTTGAATTTGCATAAATTTGATGCCATAAACTTTGTATTTGTTATATTGACAACTCCTTTGATTGCCCATACATTAAAGACAGGCTTGTAAATAATTACCGTAGCAAATCAATTATATTCAATCAATTCAATTTCTACAATTTTCCAATTTATAAAAATGATTAATCAATTAATCTAAAAAATTAATTAAAATTGAATCAATCCAATCCGACAGGACTTTTCGGACAGCCCAAACATCATTACATTATGATTTTCGATAATAAAAAAAAATTAGAAATTGTAAAAGTAATCAAAAATCAAAATGAATAAATAAATTCATAAATTTTCAAAGAAATTAAAATTTTCAAATTAACCCTTTAAAATTCAGAATCACTAGCGCTGTTCCATTGAGAACAATGGCGAACGCGGCGCCTGAGAAGCGCCTGCAGAGTGCAAAGGGTCCATGTATAACAGGACAGGTTTTCTGAATTACACAAAATTTCCATAAATTCTTAGAACAAAAACAACAAATAAACGAATTTTCTTCATCTTCTTTGGTTCAGCTATGTACACTTCAAAACGCCTTGAGCAATATTCAAACGGCATAAGCAACTGGTTATGTACGTGTATTGCTTGTAAGGTGATACTTGGATACAACAGAACACGTACTTTTGCGTACGTACACTACGCAAGCTTTTGTTTGTTGTTGAGAATAATTCAAACACATAGAAAACACATGGAAACATCTAGAACATCTTAGAACATCTTTCGAATCTTCATATCACTTGGAATAATCTTAATTATTTTGCTCAGTTATTTTTCTCAGTTCTCTTCTTGTTCTTCTTTGATTGATTGAATAATAATTTATGGAAATTGATTAATCAATGATAATATAAAATGTTTGAATAAACGAATTCAAAGATTTTTGATTCGATTCATTCAGGGTTTTGAACGTGTTCTGTGTGCTTGTGCGTGCAAGGTTTCTTTTTCCGAAATTGTACACGTGTTACAAATTGCTTCATTTAATTCGAATCGAATTCTCGAATATCAATTGATTGGTCCAAATTATCATATAGCTCGAGGCAAAATGAATGTAGGTCATCTATTTCGGTCTATTTGATTGTTGAATTCTTGAAAATATTAGGTTGTCCGAAAAGTTCATTCGGCTTAATCAGAGAGAGTTGCTCATGAAAATCGGCCAAAACTTTCCGGACAACCTAATACATTGGCATTTGATTAATTTCATTATTTTTGTCTCATTTCAGATTAATCAGCTCTTGCTGTTAATTGCTTTCGTATTAATTAATTTCAATCATGATTATTGCGATGGCCAACAAGCTATTCATTTACCGATCATCAAACATCCATCATCAACGATCAGGTCACAACCACAAACCATTCAATTGTTCAGTGAAATGATTTCGCCAACATTATCGGTAAATATATGGCCAACCGAAATGCCACCATTCCCACTGACAATGCATACATCGATGACACCGACGGCACAATCGTTGATAAATCAAACATTTTCCTATATGACATCGTCGATACCACGGCAGCAACCAAAACATTTACATCAGTTACATGTACATGATCCGATTGAAATGCCTCGACAACATCAACAGCATCATATATATTTGGATGGTTATCATCAACAACCGGCACAGCCACAACCACAACCACAACAGTACCAATACCAGCAGCACCAATATCATCAAGCATCGTATGGTCCCCAAGCAACAGGTGCCATAGCTTCGGCATCCCTTCATAATTCTGGAATGTTTAAACAAAATGTTGATCATATCATACAAACATTGTTCAATAATCAGTATAATCCACAATTTTTACGATCCCAGCAGCCAATACAACAACAACAATATCGACCAACAATCCCATTGAATCGTTTCCAACCATTGAATGGAGGTAATTATCGTATATCATTGCTACAACGTTTATATGGTAATGTCCACGGTTATGGCCATCAACCCACGACCTCATTCCTAGGTGGTAGCCTTTATTTGATGCAAACACCATTCCGTCGCCAGCAGCAATTGTTTGGGCAAAGATTTTTCAGCTATTTCAATCGTCCAGTTCAATCATATTATCGCCATATGAATACATTGAATCAACCGGCATTCACCAGTTATCAAAGGCCACAAGTTACACCAATAATTTCGGCAGCACCAGCGCCACCACCAGTACCAACAGCAACATCAACTTCGAGATCATTTATATCTTCACAACCAATCGTATCATCACCAACGGTCAATACGTTTGCAGCGCCACTACCACCATCATTACGGCTACCATTATCACCATCACCACCACTATATCATCCACGATCGCTGGTATCGAATCCATTTTATTCGACAACATTCGCACATCAATTACAACAACGTCCGCCACATCCATTTCATTCACCAATGTTAAGACATTGGAAATAAGGTTCTTGACCAAAAAGATTAACCTTCGAACAGCTGGCTGATCAGGGGCAAACACCAGAATGCGCAACAATACACCATTCAATACACGTGTCGATCAATCACGCCATCAAAACTTCAATCGAAATCCAATATCTTTGATTGAATTAATTTCGATTATTTTAAGGTTATGACCTTTCAAATCCATCAACCAGATCTGTATGGACAATTTTATGAATTATTATTTTATCTTGAGAATTTTTTTAGATTTTCTTTTTGTTTTAATCCTTTATACACCCAATTTCTGTGTACAATAAAATCAAATGATTAACCCTTTAAACACCCCTTAATAATCCTTTTTTTTGCGGCAATTTTACATGAAATTTTAATACATTTTGAAATTTTGAAATTCTGGAAACATTTCCACTTTTACTATACACTTCTTTATACATTGTTTCTGATATAAAATATTTTTGTTAAATTTCTTCTCGTTATCATTGAATCTGTTACTGTTATTATTATAATTATAACCCTTTCATATCATTTAATATTGATTGAAATTATTGAATTATAATAAATTGAAATTAAAATTCAAATTATTCAAAATCTTTTAATCTTGAAAATCTTCGATTTAATTTGATTTCGAATCAAAAATCTTTGATTTAAATTCAAATTTTAAATTAAAACATTTCCAATAATCGAAATGGAATAAATTTGATGTTTGATGGATAATGTATGTTTGTCGTTATTTAATGATAATGGTGTTCGACGACAAACGATGGTAAAAGTGACAATATGTTGATCATCGATGATGATCATTGATTATTCGATTGACAACAACAAACAAACAAACAAAGATATTAATGGTTATAAAAATGATATTTAGTTGTTAACCTTGACAATGAATAAATAAATGAAATTAAAATCTTCAACAAGTGAGCATTATCTTTGAGAAAATCTTTGTTTGAATAAATTTGCCATAAATAATCACATACAGATACGATTTGACGCTATCAATTGCGTTTGAATTTGGTTTTGCTTGTTCGTGGATCTTCGTATGTACGTACATATCAAATACAATGACCATTTTCAATAGCTTCGCCAACAAAGGTACTGCGTATGAACATCATCGATCTTGTATCATTCAAAACAATATTATGTTTATTTCGTATCAAGTAGATGTTTGATTTTGGATGTATTATCAGCGATTACATCATCTCGTACATCGGCCAGCAAGAGGCTCACCGGTATGAAATGAACGTATTAGGTTGTACGAAAAGTTTTGGCCGATTTTCATGAGCAACTCTATTGATCAAGCGGAATGAACTTTTAGGACAACCGAATATTTTTTGTATCACACTTCGTATTCGTTTGAAAGTCGTCAGATTTGATTTCTTGTTTTTGTCACCATTGATTAAATTTAGCTTAATTACAATCAGGTTACTGATAACAGGTGTTTTATTTGGTTGTTGTTTTTCACTTCGTTTGCTTGAGCTTTGAGAGTAATCAAATTAAGCATTAGCATTAATCAAAATGCTTGTTTGTTTGTTTGCCATTGGTTTTAATTGAAATTTTCAATTTCAAATTTAAAAAAATTTGAAATAATCTTCTTCATTTGTGAACAATTCTCTGATTGAGCCTTCTTTGCTTTGAATTAATTCAATTTTTCTTATTTCTATGAGAAAATTGTCTCAAAAAATTTTTCAAAAGCTCACAAATACGTATGCATATATTAGAATAGTTATGGATGTAAACAACAAACATGATCGTCTTCAATTGATTTTCTTTAATGATTACTTTAAAAGATTTTTTAAAAAATTTTTAAATAATCATTGATTACCTTTAATTTAAAGATTATGATAATTCAATGTAATTGTAAATAATAACGATTTAACCCTTAGCACTCGAGGCATTTACAGTGCAAGCAAGCGAGCAGCTCGACAATTTTTCAAACTCATGTAAAATGGTGACTGAGGGGCGCCTATCGAGTTGATGCATTACATCTTATGGTGAGCAGTGCTCACCGCTCGAGTTTTAAGGGTTAAAATAATAAAGAAGATAAAAAAAATCAGATTATTTTCATTTTTCACGTTTAAAATTTGCATCATATTAACATTGCGACAACAGCATCCAAATGAGTTTATGAATTATATTAGGTTGTCCGAAAAGTTCATTCCGCTTAATCGAATAGAGTTGCTCATGAAAATCGGCCACAACTTTCCGGACAACCTAATATTTTCAATTATTGATGCGTAAAAAATTTTCAAAGCAATTTTTTTCGCCATTTAACCCTTTCAAAGACGAATTTGAGAGCCATAATGGCCATTTCTGGCCACGTGTGTGTGAAGTCAACTGACACAATGATTTCAATGATAGCAACAGTTTTTCTTTAATGTTTTGTTGCACGGACATCCTCATAGGTTTTACGATCAACGATTGAAATAAAATTTTTGAAAAAATTTGAAAATAATCAATCGACAATCATTGAATGATTGAAATCGACGTTGAAATTATGTGAAACACAGACGTACTGACTGACTGACTGACTAACATACACACACAAACAGAGAAACGACAATTTTGATTTGAAAAAATGAAAATTTTATGAAGATAAAAAAGGGGATTTGAAGGTTTTCAAATGACAAAATTGTATTTTATCATTCAACAAAATAAAATAATTGTGAATTCATTAAATTATTATTGTTTGAATTAATTCATTATTTGATTTTGGAATTTATTTACATAAGGATGAGAAAATTTTCTGAAAAAAAATTCTCATTTTCACATTTTTAAAAATATAAAGTAAAGCATCTTCAATCTTTGTATATCTTTACATCGCGTTTATATGGTAATTTGATAGTTTTTATAATTCCATAAATAATATTAGCATTGTCCGAAAAGTTCATTCGGCTTAATCACAATAGAGTTGTTCATGAAAATCGGCCATAACTTTCCGGACAACCTAATAATTTTTCTTCATTTTACTGTGATTTCAAAGGGACATTGGAGCTGTTTGTTTGATTGATTTGATTTGATTAATTGAATTTCATTTCCTAAATAATGCAGCAGATAAATAAATAAATAAATAAATATGATATGATATGAAATGTCGACTGTCAATTGCGGCTAGTTTTGCCATCATTTTCCGTATTATTCGATACACTATCAGAGTCATCCGAATCATACGAAACGATTGGATTATAATTATTTTGATTATCCATCGAACTGGACGCAATTCGTATGTTTTCAAATAATAAATTCAATGTTGATTGATTATTACTGCTGCCATCATTTTCACTTTGATCATCACCATCGATCAATGGAACTGTGGACAATTTTTCGCACATTTCATTATTTGCAACTGCAACCATCGTGGAAATGTCAGAATTGTCCGAATCTTCATCATTAGCTCTTCTTGGATTATTCGATTTTTCGATTGTCAGTGCACAATGTTTACCCGGTCCATTGCTAATCAGCGATAACTGATGTTTAAGACTTTTATTTATTGATTTAATGAGTTTCGTTGGCTGCTTACGGGCGGTACAATGTGAATACAGCAATACTATGGTAGTGGTGAAAAATAGCAGGAATAACAGTATTTGACCAACGATAACCGATATGAATATGAACCAAAAATTTTTACATTCATTGGAATTTTCCCCATAACGGGTACAATTCAGTGATGATAGATCAATATAATCATTTAGTGATGAATCACCATCGAGCAGCAGATTCAAATTTTCTGGTTGTTCACAATGTTTTCGTGCTTGTAATTGCATAAACCATTTCAATTTCCAATATGAACAACATAAGAAACGATTATAACGGGATAGAAATTTGTCTAAAATTTTCATTGAACACTCGACACCATCATAAAGATCGATTACATCGAAAAAACCATAACCATGGGCCGAATGTATTGTCGTCGTCGATAGAATAATGATTATTATTGATTTTAATCGAAATAAAGGGTTGAATGCTTGAAATGACTTCATTTTGGATGAATGAATTTCGAAGAATGATTAGTGAAAATGGTCGGATTCGGATTGATTGATGATCAATTTTAATCGGAGAAGATTTGATTTCGAATCAATTTAAATATGAAATTTCAACACAAAGCATCACAAATATAGCGGAAAACATAAGACACAAACATTCATTCATTTGATTTAATATGATTAATGCAAAAAATGTCAATGACTTAAGGAATATACGCGGAAAACACTTTGATAGTCACAATGAATTTCGAATGATATAAATTTGAAATTTGATAAATATTCGATATTTATATACAGATTCAAATGTGTACAATTGTGAATTTTGTACAAATCGATTGAATTGATGAATGAATGAGTTTGAATTGAATCAATCATTGAATTGAATGAATCAATGAAAATCCTATGCAATCATCGCGTACAGTCAATAATACTATGTGAAAGCGGACGGACGAATCACAGAAATATGATGATGACAATAGAAATATTGGCAATGACAATGAATCGTATACAGAATCAAAACAAATAAACAATTGATTGGCTAATGCTAATAAAATGAGGTGATTTATTAAATCAAAAACGTCATACAAATAAATGTGAAATAGACTTCTGCATTTGCAGGATTTGGCCATTTGCATTGGCAAATTCACCGCGTATGCGATATTTACACATGTAAATATCCACAATTTAAAAGTGTGAAAATTTCGTTCATTCAAAGGTTTAGGGTTTTTTTTCTAGTTTATTTAGTAGGTTGTCCGAAAAGTTCATTCAGCTTAATCAATAAAGTTGTACGAGAAAATTGGTCAGAACTTTCTGGACAACCTAATATTTATCAAAGCTAAGCAAGCTTTGGAGTTTAGCCTTAAGACGTTTCATTCATCGTCATACGGTGTCTTTTGTTTATGTTTATTTTTTTGAAATTTATAAAAAAATTCACCCCCACACACACACACACACACGCAAAACAAAAAAATGTAAACAAAAATAGGTGAGAAGTGCGTAAGACACTTTTTAAAATACAAAATTTTAATCAAATTGCAAATTATTCAAATTCTTAATGATAACTAATCAAATTGATGCAAGATTTTGAGATTTCAAGATTTTCTTTGATCAATCTAAGACTTTTCTTGGCATCAATTCAAACAAAATCGAGTGATTAATTGATTATTAATCAAGGATTTCGATACAAAATACAGATGTATCGAAATAATCGATTAAGAATCGTTTGTTGTTGTCAGTCATAAATTAATTAAGATAATTCAATTGTTAATCATTGATTGCCGGTAACGTAGAGATACGTTCAAATCTTGGGATTCTCAAAGAGGTGGACGTAGAAATACGTCGTTTAGCAACGCTTATATGAAAATGACCGGCGCTCCACGGGAAAATGCAGGGATTTTCTCGGCGGACAATTGAAAAATAAGTACAAAAAATTTTCACATACCTGAGTCGTTGATCATCATCATGTGGTTGTTGTTCTTAGGAGCACATGGCCACCGTCATCATTTGACTTGTTGTTGAGTAGTTTTTAGAGAAATGCCGTATCTTTAAGAAGATTTAGGTTGGATTTCACTTTTATCAAACTAATTAAGATGATTGTCGATTGCTGATCGATGATCATCTTGAGACAATTGATTTGGTATAAATATTGGTCGATTTTACACGATTTTAGGTTCACTTGTCACTTTTTTTTTTTGCTTTGTTACACTTTGAAATAAGTAAATCACAAGAAAAAATGATCAAATTTGTCGTATTGTTTTGTTTGGTTACACTTGTCACTGGTAAGTTTAAATCAATTTGACTGGTGTTTTGAACTTTTGTCATTGTTTTTTTTAATCTTCGAAATCAGCTGACAATGACCCAGATGCAGTCAATAAATTGGCCGATTCAATATTGGGCAATTTATTCAAATCAAAAGAATTGAATCCACTTAAATTTCATCAAGATTATAATTTAGAAGTGAATGAAAAAATATTGGGACCATTGACCATACATGGTACGGTTAAAATATCCAAAGGTGAATTGTTGGGCCTTAATAGTTTAAGACGTGTTGGTGATGTTGAAATGACCAATGATGAATCGGGCAATATGTTGTTGAAAGTTGACCTTATAACACGTAAAGAAATCATATTAGATGCTGATTTTAGTGCAAATATTGGTAACATACCACCATTGGTTGCCATTCCGATTGTTGCCCACATCAGAAGTATGAATTTTATCCTTGGTGTTAAAGTTGGTCAAAATTTAACGCTTACCGAATTTGTTACGAATGAAATTTCGGATGTTGAAATACGGCTAAAAGATGCATTTCATTTGAAAGCATTTGATCGAATTTTCGATCGATTGACTGCATGGTTTGTTAAAGTTTTCAATGAACAAGTGCTTAGTAGTGTTGATCAAACTATGGGACCGATATTGGCCGAAGAACTTCGATATATTCATTTATAATTTACGTAGATTTATATTAATCGATTTTCATCAAAAATAGTCAATATACCAATGATAATACGAATCAATACATTTTTTTCTTCTTTTTCTTAATTAATACATTAAGTAATTCAAATAAATAATTAAAATAATAAATTTTTAATTAAACAATTGATTAATTAACCAAAATTTTGATTGCTTTTGATTTGATTTGATGGTAAATTTCGAATGTTTAATTTCGAATTCGAATGCTTTTTGATTTCGAATTTTTTTTTTTTTCAATGTTCCTTTGTTTGGCTGTTTTAACACATGAATTAAAAAAAATATGGCGAAATTGGCGCCATCTGTTGGCGGTGAATCAAAATATTTTTCAAAAAATTTTCTCTTTTCGCAATTTTGTTATTTTGAAATGTTCACCATGGATGGTAAGTAATGGATTAAAAACAGACAAAGCTAAGCTTTAAATACCATAATTTTCACAGAAAAAACATTGATTAAAACTAGTGAAAAATAATTAGTCAAAGTGAAATGAAAAAATTTTTACATTGAAACATTTCATGTGTCTGCTTGCTTGTAAAATACTGCTACGCGAAAAAAAACAAAAATTTTCTCCAAAAACTGCGCGCCTAAAACAGCCATTGACCATTACACCAGTTGAAAAACGGCGCCATGGCGCCTCTTAGCAATTTTCATCTAAAAAATTTAGCAGCGCCATTGCGCTGCTTAGCAATTTTCCGAAATTTTTTTTTCACTTTTCGCCAAAATGAATGATTGGTTAGTAAAATACATTGTTTTAAATATCATTGTTTCTATATTTGAATGTGATTTGCTAAACATAAAAAATTGAAATAATTGAATAGTCATAGTCATGATTAATGTTTTGAATGTGTTTTTGAACATTAATTGAATACTTACAAAACACACAAACAAACAAATCGACTAATAAACATTCAATTTTCAAATATGTTCATATTTCAAAGTGTTACATTAATATTCATTTTGTTTTGATTTCTGCGATTTCACTGTGTGTTCAGGGCTCAAATCATTTAAATGATTTATATTTTCGATTAATTTTTCTTGTTCATAATAATAATCATGTGCCAATCTTTGTAATCCATAGTATCATTGATAATCAATGGTTAAAGATTTGTCAAAGAGGATTAAGTTTTACTGATGTGCTATGGTGGTGGTGGTATGCGATTTATCATCAAAGTGTTTTTTATGAAATTTTTAAAATTGACTCATATTACCAGTGATAAATTCGATTTGATTGAATTAATTGAACAAATTCAATTCGAAATCGTTTATTTTGTTTGTTGTTCATATTTGATTTCGGTGAATTTCAGTGAAATTTTCTTAGGGTTAATACTTATGCCCATTGAGTGAACACTGCTTCATTCAAACAAGTGACAAGTTTGTGATTAGTACCAGCGAGAGAAAAATGGCTAAAAAACAAATGGCCAAAGATAATGTTGAACCTCAAATAATACGTGAACCACGTGAAGAATATCGTATACGTTTTGTTTATTGTAGTATCGGCGCCACAATGATGTGTATCGGTGTCATCACCTTGATTTCGGGTGCTGTTGTTTATATTTTAGCTTCGACTAGTCCACACAATAATCATCCACAACATTTGAACAATATGTTTTTACATATTTCTGATTATAACAATAGTTATTGGCCAATAATTGTTGCCATTATTCTGTCATCAACGGGTATAGCCTTCATAACCATTGCCATTGTGTTCACATTGTTTGCCTGTTTTAGTCATGGACGGATTGAAGATCATTTTCGTAATCAGTCGATGCAGCTTCAACAGGCCCAGCTACCACAGACCCAGCCAGTGACATCTACTATGCAGATGCCCACAGCCGTAAATCACCACGATGATAATCGGCCATATTCAACGGTACCCGCCACCTCGCTTCCATCACCGATTCAACCAGTCCACGAATCAACGGCCAGGGTGGTGAAACGTGATCCGAATCCACTGCGGCAGCCGATGAGGGCGCTTCATGATTCGTATTATGAAGAAGCTGATGGTGATGATGGACCAGATGATTCGGCAGCGCAAGAACAAACGCATCTGCTGGCATCATCAGCAACATCAAAGGCCACTGCCCCAACGATCGTAAGGTCAACGAATCCAATGAATAAACCGAAAGATTCGCCGACACTTCGGTCAATGGATGATCAGCAAAATGTACCACAGCATCGACAGCAGCAAATCAATAATCAAACCAATAAGCTAAAAGGTCATAACCATGGCAGTAATCATCATTCAAAACATAATGATCATGGTCATCATACCCAATATGTTCCTATCCATCGATCAACGTATACGACCCGTGAAATGGACACGAAACAGTCGGCTGAGCTGACCGAATTGAATTCGTCAACTACGTCATCGACAGCATCCTCAGCATCGCCAGGGCTACCACCTCTGAACCATATTAAAAATGGTGATATCAACACTGTTGGACTACCACCTTTGACTGCTAACAATACGATTAGTGCTCATAAGAAAAAAGTACCAACAAATGGTTTTACATATCTGCAACATCCAGAAGAGATTCATATTATTCATGAATATATGCATCATCATCAACATCAGCGATCGTTTGAAGACCCAAATAACAATAACCATATCTACAATCAGCCACAAACAGCGCCATCTTCATTGTATCAAACACCAGCGAAACGGTCAGCGACGCTGCGTAATCCTTCAGCAGCAGCAGCAGCCACTCATGAATCGGTGCTTTGAACTGATGAATTTTCATCGTGATTTGGCCTGGAAATGATTTCGTATTAGGACATGGTGATCAGTGGAGACTAAAATGAGGATATTTACGGGTTTTCAGACGATGAACATGGGATGAAATGGCAGAAATACGTCGAAAGTAATGAAAGTGATTATCATCATGATTAATCCATTTTGTTTTTCGGATGAAAATCGCATTAAAATACATGAAATTACATGAAAAACTGCTCGAAAATGCACGGAAAATTAATTAAAAAGTCCGTGTTTATCAAATATTATCGTATATTTACCTTTGTTTTTATATTCATTTCAATATTTGATTTAATTGTGATATTTTAAATACCTGAATAAATTTGAAAATTTGCCTTGTAAAAACAGCGTAGAATGATCGAGTTGATTAATTTCGAAATTCGAACGTTCAATGATCGTTTGCGAAACGTTCGAATTCGAAATTCGAATTTCGTATCCAAATTTGAAAAAAATGATCAATTCATAAATGATAGGACAAAATGTAAACAAAACATTTTTGGCCAGAAATTTCGGTCAACTCGATTTTTTGATTTGTTTTGATTATGTAATGTCATTTGAAATTTAAATCAATTAAATCTTCGAAAGCAGATTAGAAATTAACCGAATTTCCTCGTGAACGAGGTTCGTGACCCGAAAATTTATTAATTTACTCAGGTAAACTGAGTCTTTTTTTGACAAGTTTTTCTAAGATTGAAACTTATCCATCCCTTTTAATCCAATTCAAAGACGATTTAATCAAACACCGGACTGAATCCATTGGGATTTAAATAGGATCAACGCTTATCAAGCTTATCTCGCTGAATATTTACCAATCAAAACAAACAAAATTGTCCAAAATAGCCGGTGATATGATCGAATTTTTGTTTTCGAAAAAATCCGAAATTAACCAAAATCAAAGACATTCAAAGACGTTCGGGGAGATATTTGATCTTAAAGATACCGATTTCAAACTGTGGTCAGTTTCGGTGCTCATCGAATACCAGTTCACCTGTCAATTTCAGCTCAGCAAATTCGGCTACGCCGATATAACCCTTTCGATCTAATCAAAGATCTTGAAGATCTTCGATAGAAATGTTCAAAGGTGCGTAATCAAACGTAAACAACTTGATCAATCATCAATCATTTGATTTCAAATCAATCAAAATAATCGAAAACATCAAGCAGAAATCAAGAAATTTCAGCAAATTTCTGCTGCTCACGTAAACACCGATTACCAAACATACGATTCACGTAAACATTTTCGCTGATTATCATCAGAAATCACCATAATCAATGATATCGGCTTCGAATGCGATTTTTTCGGTACTTCTCCTGTCTTAAATCTTAATGTTTTGACCAACTTTGACAAGAGACGCATGGAGAAATACAGCTTTATCGCTTGTTTCTCTCCTTAAATCATCGAAACCTCAGTGATTTTTCTCCCATAGAAAATTAATGTAATTCCATTGAAAACCAATGAGAGATAAGAGAAAATTATCTCCATCCACTCCATCGAAAAACATTTACTCATTTATCAACTCACTTACTGACAATTGACAAACAAGTTATTTCAATTCAATTCAATTGAATTCAATGAATGATAATTTCTCTTCTCAAAAATCAAACAAAACGTAAGCCTTATACCTTTAAATACGTAGATACGTAGATAACAACTGACTACAAATATATGAATTACTCCTGTGATGTGATATGAAATGTGATGTGGTTTAGACATTCTTCGAACGAACGAACGAATGATCGAATCAAAACAGATACAGCCTCGAGCTTTTCAACGAAATATTCAGCCTTACTTCCACCACCACCACCACCTGTTACACTGCAACAAGCAGCAAGCTGCCTTCATCATCATTCAAGCATCATAACCAGTATCAGTAGCCGTAAGTGGCTGGTATCAACCATTGAATATTAGTCTATGATCAGTGATCAACCCTGTGTGATCAATGCAAAACGACAAGTTCAGGGTTTTCAAATCGAATCAAATCAAATCAAGACGACTAATATTATTTGATGACGAAGTCGTTGATTATTTATTTATTTATTCATTGATTTATTGATATTATTAATTGAATTTTCAACCAAAATTTCAATCATCCATCAATCATTGGTCGATTCATCGAATGAATACTTTACCAAAGTGCATTTAAATGTGATTCATTTTCAAATAATACAAGTGATGATTACACATCTGAAATTATTCATTCAATTTTCCTTGAATACTTTCGAGTAAATATGAATTTTGAATACTTTGAATTTTAAGAAATTTTGAATTTTATGAATTTTGAAATTTTGAATTTTAAGAAATTGAAAAATTTCAACGAAATTGAAAACGTACGACCAACGCATTCATTCAATCAATCAATGATTGCTGAAGCGAATAATGTTCCAGCCGAATGTGTGTGTCCTCTTAAGACATGAAGATTCGAATTCAATTATAAAACACGTTGAAATACTCGAATTCAAAGTAAATTGAAATTTGAATCAACACAACAACAACACGGGCGACATAAATTGGTTTCTTTGCCAAGAAATCTCACAAATCAACACCAACAACAGCAGCAGCAAAATACATGTTGATAACTGTGTATGTGCCTTTGTGTAACTCTGTTTGTGCTGTTTATGTGTTGAATAACATTCATTCATTCAAATGAATTCAATTCAATGGAAATTCAATGATAATAACACCAACATTAACAAACAACGATTTGAAAGTGTTTTCACCAATTTCATTCATTTCAATTTCTCATTGAATTTCAAGTGTATTTATGTGTGTGTGTCTGTATTCAATATTTTCAATGGAAAATCACAGTAATTTCAGCTGAATTTTGTATGAATTATTGTGTAAAAAGAGAGACAAACTCAACTAACAAATAATCAACGATATTTGCTTAAATATTCAAAATATTAGGCTGTCCAAAAAGTTCACGCCGTTAAATCGATATAGTTGCCTATATAAAAAATCGGTCAAAACTTTTCGGACAACCTAATTCAACATTAAATTCAATTATGAACGTATAAGGTATTTACGTACAACAAACACACTAAAAACTCGCATACATACACATCAATGAATTTCGTTGTTGTTGTCGGCGGTGGTAATGGTGGTGGCTGCATTGATTGTGGCAATATCGCTATGTTTTGATCATCATCTACCAGGCTGTCAGCCAAAAAAAAGACAACGGTGATAATTCAATTGACTACTGTACATCAACAGTCACATCACAGCCAACAATCAACTGTTCTTGTTGCATCCTTGAATTTCGACTGATTGAATTCAATTATCAATGAATTATCATTGATTCAATCAAATACAAACATTGGTCAATGTCAATGGATGGTGTATAAACACACCTTAAACACTCGAAAATATATATGCTCATGTCATTTTAATTAGATTTACAGGTGTTTGTTTGTGACTGTGTATAACTGTGTGTGTGTTTGTATGTGTATTTATGACATAATTTCACCGATTTATGTGTTTCTGTGTCTTAAAGAAATTGAAAATTTGACAATTTTTTGTCACCCAGTATACTGTGTTATTAGACAGCCAAATAGCTTGCGTAACACTTTTTTCTGAACCTCTGAAACAATTTATGTGATGTAAACATAGTTACAGTGTAGTTACAATCATCGACCTAAAAATCCGGGTAATTGAATGGTGTTCGAATCGAATCAAAGCACTGAATTTTTTGAAATCGATCGACGTAAACAAATAGCTTTTGTGTCATTTGGAAACAGCTGATTCTTCAATAATAGACACCAAGTGCCATTTACATTGATATCTTAAGGAGCCCTGGAATCGCGATTGATCATCATCATCAATAAATTGTAGCGAATATGGCCGATTTCGACGTTATACGTGATCAAACGCTCATGTTTTTCCTCGATCACCTGATCGGTAAAAGTTCCAAACAACAACAACCACAAACTCGTACATTACATGACCTGTCATGTCAATTTGGTGCCAAAGGTTTTACAAAAGAAATGCGCCAAATTGCTGGCGGTAGTCAAGCTGGACTTAAGAAATTTCTGCAAAAATTTCCATCATTATTCACTATTGATGGTGAAAATGTGAGTATATTTCGTACAAATGATTGATTTTAATCGATATTTTCGTCGTATTTCAGGTAATGCTAACCCCATTGACCAGTTCAAATGATGGAACCAAAGATTATACAAAAGAAACCATTGAATTTTTCGTAGAAAAACTCAATTCTTATGGAGTGGCCGAAGTTCCAATCAAAAGTCTATTTGGTCATCGTTCACAAGCATCATCCGAAATCCGTCATGTTTCGGGACAAAATGTTCGAGAATTTCGTGAATTTCTTGAACAACATCCACAAATATTTACCATTCGTAATGATGATTATGTAGTGCTGAAATCTGTTTTGGATAAGCTGGAAAAAGATAATGAAAATAACGCGGATAATGTTGCCATACAGCTAAGGCGTATGCCTGAAGAAATTCAATTCGATCCGTATCTGATGCAACAACTGATACAAGAAATTGAGACCAAATTGTTCAAATTGACCGAGTTATATTCGGAAAAAGTTTCGATTGAATTACTGTATACATCGATGAACAATGCATCAAACAGTGATCATTTACCAATCTTATGGAATGATTTTATTAAAGTGCCAAATGACCTTATAACATTTTTGCATATGAATTCACGAATATTCTTGGTACAAGGCCATATGGTATCGCTTACAAATGAACGTTTATCATATTTACGAGAACGAAAGAAACAAATGGAATCATCGAATAACCAACAACAGCAGCAGCAGCAGCCTCAACAACAATCTAGTCAACAATCAACGAGGACAGATAGGTCGACATCATCTACGACCAATAATGGACCTAAGAAAACGTCCTCATCATCGGCTACAACGCAGCAGCAACAATTGGCTACAGTAAATCAACGAATTCGATCTCAAATAATTAAAATTGTTTCACAAAGTTCACAAAGTAGTAATAACCAGCATAATAATCATGTTAATTCAATGATAACAGCGCCATCTTCGACATGCGATAATCGGCCGAATGAATCATCGATTGAATCTCTTAATGATGGCAATAATCATGGCCAACAACCAGCTGATCAACAATACGATAATATCGATTTAGCATTGATCAAGCCGAAAATCGTTGTCAAAAATAAAGACTGTGAAATGATTATTGATGAAATATTTGCATCAGCTGATTTGCCGGTCATTGGTTTCGATGTCGAAGGCGTCAATCTGGGCGTCAACGGTGATGTTACATTGATACAAATTTCATATCGTAAAAGTAATGGCAACGTACAAATAGTCGTATTCGATGTATTTCTTAATCCAACCATGATACAATCTGGCCTCAAGCGGTTGCTGGAATCGGAAGATGTGATCAAAGTTGGCCATGATATTCGTACGAATTCAGTATCACTGTATAATTCATTTCAAATTACACTGCATAATGTATTCGATACACAAATTGGTCATTTGATTGTCCAGCAACAGACGACCGGACGGCCAGCATATAAACCGACAAAATATATTTCATTCTACACCCTTTGCACATTGTATGGTCAGCTGAACTTGAATCCAAAACAAAAAGACCGGCTACACAAGATTTATCGTAAAGATTATAAGTATTGGAAAAATCGCCCTTTGACCGATGAAATGATTCAATTTGCCATCACTGAAGTATATGCACTGTATCCACATGTCTACGATAATCTTAGCCGCCAGATTCGGCAAGAATACCGGCCATTGTTCCAGCAGCTGGTATATGAATCAATATTTGCTTACATTAATATTGATGAAATTAAACAACTGAAACGGCAACGAAAATTTGAACTAGAATTGACTGATTTAAAGCTTAAATTGTTTAATAATGATAAGAAAAAGATAGTTTTAAGTAATCGTGAAATACGCTTGTTAAGGTAAGTCTTAGATTGTCCGGAAAGTTCTAGCCGATTTTCATGAGCAACTCTATTGTGAGAAATCGGAATGAACTTTCCGGACAACCTAATATTTGACTGAATTTCTCGAGCAATCAAATTGATCATTTATCTTGGCATAATCACACAGATACATTGATTTGACCGATGAAATCCGGAACAAAATCGAAGGACCAATGAATGTGGCGAAAAAACTGAAGCGTTTCGAGAGTCGTAATAAGTCATCGAGCAATTCAGCGGCAACCGCAAACAACAGCGCCAATGATAGTTCAATTATCAACGATAACAATGACAGTAATAATAATGGCAACAACAGTGACAATGATAGCTATGACCCTGATGATTATGATAATTTCAACCCGAATTTCAGCACCGGTGATCATATCGGAAATTTAGATTCATACAATGTCGATACTATCGATAATTATATTGTCGATTCCGACTATTATGAACTGATAATCGATGCTAATCACCCAAATGCTTTGAATTCCACAAAACCCAATCCGCCTACGGCCAATAGTAGTTTAACACTGTCGCTTTCGAGTAGAGAATATGAAAATTCAGGTGAATTCAACACCGGTAGCAATCAATGTTGTCATTGTAATTGTCATCGTAAATCATCGTCATCGATCAATAATGTCAAAATGACAAATGGACAGCCACAATCACCAATGTCATCGATTGATCACCATCATCAAATCAATGATAATAATCATGAATCGAATTCACTTAAACAATATTGTGATATCGGTACACAAACATTGTCGACCGGTGATATTGTTATAACAAAAATTTATCAGCCACAGCAGCAGTCACAGCAATCATCATTATCAAATAATGCCTTATCTTCTAACCCTTCATCAAATAATAGTAATTCATTGAATGACAGTAAAACGACAATGACAAATGGACAAGTTTAGAGTTGAACATAGGACAACAAACAACACATAATTCACATATTTTACTTACCTTGAAAAAAGTGCAATTCAGTTGTCGAACTGTTAACTTTGGTGAACATTTTTGGTGATTTTTATTTGACAGTTTGTCTTGTTGTGACAAATATATTTGATTGATAATCAAACAACTGCCCCCCTTGTTTCGAATGATGTTCAATTTTTCATTTTATGGATGATTTCTTCAAAATTGATTTTCACTGATTTTAGACGATGATTTTTTCAAATGTATTTCAATTGTATTTTGTTAAATTTTTTTTCCTGTTTTCAATTTTTTCAGATCATCACTTTACCATTTTCATTATTTATATGATTTCAAATAATGTTTTTTTAATGTTTTAAAATTTGTTGTAAATTTTTTCAAGTTTAAAGCCTCTCATAATAAGCCTGATTCACATGTCTTGAATAATAAACTTGAATCTTATTGAATGTTGACTAAAAGTTTGAAAATTTTGAAAATAAAAAAATTTGAAAAAAAATTCGAAACACAGTTTCGAGCGCCATCTGGAGTCTGGAAATAAATTTATTTTATGTAAAAAAAAATAAAATTTTGAATTTTTTTTTTGTTTTTGATTTTTTCATGGTCAAAGGGTTGAAATTAATCAGGTCAAATTCATGGATGATGAATGATAAGTAAAAAATGGAATGAATGATTCAAAGATGATCAAAATTCATTAATTTTTAGGCGCATCAATCAAAAAATCGGATAATTCATCAGGGGTCAATTGAAGGCTCTGATCGCGGAGAAGAAAAAATAGGATTAAATTAGATTAACCTTCATAGAAATATCATCAAATGAGACAATTCACCTTTTCATTACACAGATGTAGCAGCGCCACAAACGAAATAGGTGTCGTAAGATTTTCGTTAAGATGTTGCCGCAGCGTGTACGGTAAATTTTGTCGTAATTTGGCAAATGTAAATTGATTTTGCGATGATTGAGTGGATTGTGAGGACATAGGCTCTTGCTGCTGTTGCTGGTGCTCTGGCTGATTTTGATCCTGATCAGTCGCAACAATCGTTTGCTTGATCAGGGACCACATTGATAATTTCACTCGTTTGATATCGACTTTTTTCGCAACTTTGGCATAATTAATATCCAAAGGGTCAACATGTTCATCTTGTAGCTGTTGTTGTTGATCATAATAATTTCGAATCGGTTCCGAATCCAAATCATTTAAACGATGATGATGATGATCATTGAATTCGAGATTAAAATCGCTGGTCGGTTGCCGTACCATTTCATCATCAGAATGATCAAGATCAAATCCACCAACACCACCATCAGAATCATCATCATCCATTTCACTATGGCGACGTTTCATTTGTTGTTGTTGGCGGTCATCAAGTTGTCGTTGATTTTGTCGTTCGATCGTATTCTTAACCAGCCAACCATATCCGAGATCGAAGCTGAAACATGATAATAATTCTTGATATGAACCATGATGATAATCACGTTCCATGTCTAGCAGCAGCTTCGTTTCCGAATTGATGGCCGAACGCCATTTGGATATGGTTTGTTCGTGATACAGTGTTTGTTGTTGAGCAGTGGAGTGTGATTGTTGATCATTGATATTTTGATTGATCAATTGACGATAATCGATTGCAATCGATTCTTTACGGGATTTGACGTTCGATGATTGTGTTTTACGACCATCATTGCCATTTCGGTTGGTATCTTGTTGTTTATTACGCAATAAATTACGATATCTGGCCAATTTATTGAATGTTTTCCGTATGTGATTACGATTAAAGAATTGATTATTCATATCGGCGAGATTTGGTAGAAAATTCAACAATTGATCATCGATAGTATCGTTGACATAGCCATCATTATCATTGACAGCTATTTCGGATTGATTTGATGATAAATCACTGTGGAAATCATTATCATTATTAAGGAAAGCGTCCACATCATCATCATCGACATCGACAATATCACCAACATTTGCATTGATATCAAAATCAAAATTAATCAGGTCATTGGCTTCGGTATTCGGTTGTGATTCAATCAATTGTCCATTAGTCAAGTCGATCATTTGATCATCGATGACATCACGACGTAAAAATTCAAAATCTCGACATTGTTTACATATGTAATTCATTGGCGCTGTTGTCGTATCATCACCACCGAATACAAATGATGGTTTGAGAAATGAAAATTTCATCAATTTACCGTCACCATGTTGACACTGATAATCATCGAAATTCAGCGATGCATTCGAATCCAACAATATTCGGCCATCTGGATTTACACCAAGGTTGGCCATTAACAATGAATTAACATTACCAACATCGAATGCGGCCGATAAATGATGAAACAGTGGATCAATTTCAATGTTGATATCAGGTTTACCATTAATCGAATCCAAATTCGATGCAATTGTACGAATATTTTTCCGTTGTTTACGACGACGACGTTCAACACCACCACGAGCAGCAGCATGATTATCATCACTGGTGTTGAACAGGTCCATTTCATCACCATTTTCATCAACACCGACCAGTTGATTATCCGAAGTGACAGCCATCGAAAGACTTGATGATATTTTCTTTACATTGGTGAATACTAAATCAACTTTACTTTCAATAATCTTCGTGCAAGCATCGATTGTGATGCCGATTGTTTTGAAATCAATTGTTTCTCTTGCTCGAATCATATCGGATAGAATATTCCATACATTATATGAAAATGCATTTTGTCGATTGAATGTTTTTGAATTAATTTCATGCAATGATTTCAGCCGTACATTAAATTCTTGTGGCCCAATCGTTGGCAGTTGTTCTGTATCATCTTCAGTATCATCATTTTGGTCATTATTATTTTGATTATTTCGTATGACAACCGGTGTGTTTCGCAGCGATTTACGAAGCTGTTTTCGTTGATTATGTAAACTAAGGCGGCGTTTGTCAGTGATTGGTGATGCCGATATCACTGGTGAATCGTATTGAATTCGTTCGATTTGATTCATGGCGATTTTTCATTAATTTTAATTTAAATCAAAATATAAATAAACAAATGAAAGAATTTTTGAAAATCAAAACAAACAAACAAAAAAAATCGTTGAAAAAAGGCGCGAGTAGCTATTGCAACATACTTTGACTTTTCGAGTCGAAATAGTCAAAAAATTTTTCTATTTTTTAAAAATTCGAAATTTTTTCGACCCAATTTCACCATGGAAACTTTGAGTTTCTTAGATTTCTTTGATTTGTTTACTTCGAAAGAAATGATCCGAATCGAACCGGTGTGATAAACAATGTCCAATGAATGGGATGATATCGAATGTTTACCGATCGTTGTTGGTAATGGAAGAAATCAGCTGATTGAACAGCACCAAGAACAACAGCCAAGATTTGTGACAGAAGATGAATTAATCGCGGCGATTTCGAGTAATAGCGAGCTGAATGTAAGTAAACAAACCCTTGATTCGATCAAAAAATCGATTATTGACTGATTAATGAGTTTTGATGTTTTAATTTCAGGCGAATTTGATTGATTTCAAGCGAAAATACTCGAATATTTGGTCGAAAATCTTGAATTATTTATTATTTTGGAAGTATCACGAATACAATTTCATCAAATCACAAAACCTGATCTGTGAAGCGAATCGAATCGTCCAGCTGGCCACGCAGCCATTCAATAACACTAATCATTTACATTTTCAATGTTTATACACGATTTACACGAAATTAACCGGTGGAAATCTATCGAATGGTTTGAATGGTGGTATGAAGAGGTATGGACCTCATTGGGAGCGGATCGGTTTTCAAGGATCAGATCCATCAACAGATTTAAGAGGTGTTGGCCTGCTGGGGCTGTTTCAACTTACATTTTTTGTCATCGATTCAAAATACAGGGATTTATGCAAAGAAATTTACGGATTATCCATGGATCACCACCAACATTATCCATTTGCTGTGACAAGTATGAATATGACACAAATATCACTTCAATTATTACGTGATGGTCATTTGAATTATCATATTAACCGATCGAACTCAGTACTCAATGTTTTCAATGAATTTTATTATGGTACATTTCTGTGTTTTCATTTACAATGGAAAAATGACCACAAAACCATTGTCGATATTGGTTTCATTCTTAAAGGTATGAGGTCAAATACATTAGATTGTCCGGAAAGTTTTGGCCGATTTTCATGACCAACTATATTGATTAAGCCGAATGAACTTTTCGGACAGCCTAACACATGCAATACTTGTCAAAATTTTGATTAATTCTTGAATTTTCGCTTCAAAATAGATCTGAAATCATATGTCAAAATTAATACGGAGAAAATTTTCGATGATTTACATCGATATCATCAATCAAAATCAATAAATAATGGAATGACGCAAGCATCGCTGAATCACCGGGAATTCAATGAATTCAATGAATCCAAACATGATCAAGATCAAATATTTACAAATATACTCGATATCGAATGTTGATCGATGGTCATAATATCAATGGTGATCATCAGCCACTAAAATTCGAATTTCGACGCATTTTCACCGGTAGCTCTGGTGGTAATTGTTGCTTCGATTGCGGATGCTTTTTATCCGGCAATTCTGGTGGCGTATCTTCATCGTAATTATCAAAACTTTCATCCAACGATATTGTCGATGATGTTGATGACATTGGACAATAAGCGCTCAGCTGACTTTGCATCGATTGTCGCTGTTGATTGTTGTAATTATTGTTAAAACTGTTACTGATATTAAAATGACCACTAGATGGCCGAGAACTTGTCGATGATATTCGCAGTGATATCGATGATGATGATGTTGTTGTTGTTGATGATGATTTACGTTTTTCACCATTGCTCACCGGTGATAATTGCTTGGAATTATCATCATTTGAAGATTGATTATTGGCGCCATCTGGTGATATAAAACTGAGGTTACTCAAGGATTTTTTCTTACGATCAATTGTTGCCGCCGATGGTGGCGTATTGTATACCATTGTTGTTGTATACCATTGTGATTGGGTCAAATTCAACGATGATGATGATGGTGATGGTTGGTACACTGAATTCGAATGTGATTCAGTCGGATTACTGTGATGATTATTGATGGTGGTAGCGTTATTCGAATGCAGACGTTTTGAATCTTTACGGCGAAATCTTAGCGTACCACTGAGGGTAGTTGTCGGCGGTGTCGTCGTTGTGGTTGTCGAACCATTGATCGTAGTGATGATGATCGTATTCGATCGACCAAACAATGAACGTTTGGTCAGCGTCATCGTACCGTTATCGATTGAGTTGCGGTGATGAACAGCGTTCGATTGATCAGCGGCGTTCGATGAAGATGATACGTCCCCAAGATTAATCGATGTCAATTTCGAATTATTTTCAACAATTTTCTGAATATCATCTGGTAACCGGTCATCATAAATGTCAGCATATTTCAGCTGGACATGGCTGCGCATTTTTTCAAATGATTCAACGATATACTGAAGCAGACCATCCATGGCCTGTTGATGATTATGGATGGCCGTCATTTGTTTTTGATATGCGATCTTTAGGGCCAGGTCCAAAAGGGGTATCTGAGAGACAATCAATCGCCGAAGACATTGTAAAACACTGCGGTCATAGAGGGCGTTGGAATCATTATCATCGTTGAAAAATGCTTCCTCATATTTCGTAACACCACCTTGAACATCTGAGCTGACGATACCTTTGATGAACATCAGAAGGTTATGTAGAGGGTATTGATTCGACGATTGGTGATCGCCATCGGGTAAATATCGATAAATATGTGCCCGAAGCTTTTCTTCCATCTTTTTCATTGTATCGATTGCATTTTCAAGCGGATCTAGCTCGTATCGGTTGATATCGATGATCTCGGATCGATACAAAATGTTCGGGAGCTGATTCGCCGTTTGATATTCATGGCGTTCGATCCACATTATAGCAAATTCATTGTCTGTTGAACTTTGACCTTTGTTCTTGATCAGTTTACGGGAAAATATAAACGTATCGATTTCATTGTATTGATAATACGCAACGATACGTTCATCGATCAGCTGTTGATAGAATTTTGTTTTACGCAACAATTCAACATTGAAATTCGTATCGACACGATATATCGATAGATATTGTTGCGATGATTGTTGCTCGAGTTGTTCTCGTTCATCATCATCAATATCGATACGATCGAGAAGTACAGCTTCAGGGAATTGTTTCTGGATTCGTTTAGCAAAATCAAACAATCGTTCATAGCATTTACCACGATATATGAAACACTTGTTACGGAAATGTTTTGGAAATTTTTGACCAAAATATTTTACAAAGAAATATTCCGGTTCAATGCGAACACTCGAGATGATTAGTTGATAAAATCGTGACATTTTCTCCAGTAGCCGCGATAGTTTACCGTAATCAAATGTTTTCTGCTCGTATTGCTGCAGTAGTTCTTTACAATATCCAAGTCCAGGCTCCCAGAGTTGGCCACGATCAAAATTTTCAATAATTTCATAGTACAAATGTTCTTTAAGCGATCGATGTGTTTTCAAATTGATTCGGCCACTAAAATCGTAGGATAATTTACCATCTATTGGATCATCGGACCATTGAAGAAGCTCGGCATGTTTCGATAGCGTGTAAGCAGCTTCAATATAATTCAAATGTTTCAAATGTAAATTATACAATTTATAAAGATATCGAATAAATAATTCTTTACGATTAATTTGATCATAAAACATTAGTAAATCTAATAATGATGCACTCAGCTGTTCATAATAATCATCATCAGAATCATTATCCAAATCGATTGTTTTCAATATACTTCGATAACAAATTAGTTGTTCAATTTGTTCATAAATTTCCTGGATAAACATATGGATATTATCTTTGAGTATTTGTTCATGATTTTCACTGGATTCGAAAAATATTTGTCGAAACATTCGATTATAATTCGTAAGGTCATAATCAAGGTCGAATGCTTCTAGATCTTCTTGGGGATGTTGATTACAATGCCTTGCCGATGATAATGATTCATTGCCGATGATCAATTTGTCCAGTTTGACAATGATTTCATCATGAAACAATGCTGATTGATTATTATCGTTGAATAGTTCAAGATACATATCGAAGAATATGATCATAATATCACGACGTATTTCATCGATGGACAGCAGCGATAATTTAAGGAATGGCTCGATCAGAAGCGGAATGAATTGTTGTTTGTTGGCGCCCAGATAAAACCATAAGGACCGGATCAGTACGATCATTTCGATACGTAAATCTTTGACGGAGTCTTTGTTCGATTGATTATTGGTCAAATTACTACCATCGATCAGCTGTTTGGACAAATTTTTCACCAAATATTTATTCAATTTATATTTCGAATAATTTGATGATTCAAAATTTAATGATTTTTGCAAAATATAACGGATGGCTATCGAAAATATCGATACCCAAGTATCGAATTGTAAATCGGAGAATTTTAAATTTTCTTTGATGAAATTGATTAGTTTTTTCATGATTTTCAGTGTAACCCTGCAAGTAAACAACAATAATTAGATCAAATCATCTATCCGAGTTGTCCGGAAAGTTCTGACCGATTTTCATGAGCAACTCTATTGAATAAGCCGAATGAACTTTTCGGACAACGTATCAAATTTAAAGGCCTAAAGCCTCTTAAAAAAAAATACTTACACATTTTGTACGATTATCATATTGATCCAATCGTTTGGGTAAACATTTTTAAGGATCAACTCGATTAGGTTCAGCAACGATTTTACGAACAGCTCGAATTCATTCGTGGCCTGTTGCTGTTGAAATAGTTCATTATAATGATAATCATTCATTTGATTGAACAGGGTCAATAAGATGGTCAACATGTCGTAAAGGAGAATCTGCTGCTTCTTCAGCAAATGCTGCTGTTGTCGTCGCCGATGCTGCTGTTGCTGTTGATTAAACATGAACAGTAGAAATAGATTGACCAAGGGCCGAAGAAGAATCAGTACCAAATCATTTAGGTCATATTTGATTGATAGTTTAAGCTGGTGAATCAGCTGTTGTTGACCTTGCTGCGCCTGCTGCTGCAGCAGCTGTTGTAGCTTCTCTTGTTGCCGTATCAGAATTTTAAGCGCATCTTTGATGATCGCCAGACATTTATCGAGTTTTTCTTGATTCGCAATGAAATTGTCGTTTAAATCATTCGAATTATTCGGGCTATTTTCACTCAAATAGCCATAACTATTTTCATTCAATATCATCAATAGGGTTTGCCTCAAATGCTGGCTGATTATCGGCAGCAATTTACGGCGACAATCATAATTATGACGATAAATATGATTATCAATACACTCGTGGATATATGACAATTTCTGTATGGTAAACACTTGTTTAGTCGATATATTATTCAGCAACATAATCAGCTTCAGTGTTAATTTGTTCGAATCATAAATCCGTATGACATTATCAATGATTTTCGGAAAATATTTCAATATTCCAAGACGTACTTTAAGGATATTATTATTCAGATTGACATCAGCGCCACCACCAGCATCATTTACATTAAAACTGTTATCAAAATCATCGAGATTCGAATTAAAATTACAATCCGACATGACATTTATGAACAACGTAAACAATTCGTCCAGAGATTGTTCGAATTTGCGATCATTCGGGTTTTGGCTCGATTCATTGTGACCATTACCACTGTTCAATGATTGATACAAATATCGTGATCGAATAATAAATTTAAATATAAATTCCATACAAGTCACCGTTATATAACTAAATTCTTGATCAGGATTTGTCACATAATATTTAAAACAATTCAATAAATTCATATAAATTAATGTTGCATAAAAATATCTGTCGATATATTCATCGAGAATTTCTTGAAAATGAATATATTTATCTTGCAATAAATGTTTAATAATGAATATTAATGAATTGAATATTTTACGTTCATCAAATGATTTTGATGATTGTTTCAATGATGATTGGGACAATGATGATCGTTGATTACTTCGATCACTTTGATTGCTTTGATGGCTTCGAGTACCTCGGGTACTTGGATCGCCCTGATTGCTTCGATTTTCGAGCACCTGACCAGGCCCCGATCGGTCCATTCGGCCCAATCGATCATCATCATCACCATTGGGACCGTCACTTTCGATTACGGTCATCCATATTTCAAACAATGCATTAAGTATATCGTATAGGAATTTCATTATTTCATTACCATCCAATGATTGAATACGATCAATAATGGCTACCAGTGATGATTCCTCATTATTCAAGTCCATATTCTTCCAATCAAGTAGATTTAAAATATTCAAATTATTCGTCAGTTTAGTCGAACAAATTTGTATGGAAATTTGAAATGAATCTTTTTGATTTACGGTGAATTGTTGTTTAAAATTGCCGCCGCTAGGTTCGCCACTGTAATCATTGGTTGATTTATGGTTCGGTGATTGTTGATCGTATTTATGCGATGGAAGGGTTAAATAACTGGTATCATTTTCGGCCAATTTCTTATGGTCATATTTATAAATAAACAGTGAATAGATTCGATTCGATACTATGGTCTTGTCAGCATTCATAAGCCGTAGATAAGCGAATGCAAATGGCCGCTCATTCTTGTCCTTATTTTCATTCGACGATCGATGTTTAAATAGGAATTTCAAATGAACCAATGAATATTGTTCATAGGTCAGTTGAATTTTAATGGTTTCCATCCATTTTGGACGATCTTCGTGGTAATAAACACAACTATGATAACTGGATTGTAATTGATTCAATGAATCTACGGCAAAACAATTTTCAATTAATCGTCCTGTTTGATTATCCACCAATTTCACTGTGACTTCAACATTTTTTTCCGATTTTTTACCCGATTTCGTACCTAAATGTGGTTGTTTATGAAATTCACCTTGTAATAGGGTCATATAGAGATCATTACGAACATCTTCAGGCAGAATTATTTCACGAAATGTTAATTTACGGGCAATATAACTTGGATATTGAGCATAGTGGAGACGATATTTATCCAATAATTGCATTTTATAACTAATAAATAGCAAAATCGATAGGATAAAACCTTGTTGTTTATTTGCGAATAAATAATTAATATTATTCTGACTATTCATAGTCTGATTATTGTGACCACTGCCACCGCTGCTTATGGTGTTTAGATTTAATATGGATCCACCATTGAATAATGTTGTTGATTGCTGCAACGATGATAAATCTTTGACAATTTTCTTCAGCAATGAATCCAAGGAATCATCACGTTCTTGGTATAATATCAGCGGTACGAATATTTCTTTGATTTCTTGAGGCTGTAGCTGTGGTTTATGGATATTTTGAATTATTTCACTTAGATTGTACACTGTGGGTGAAGCCGAAAAGATCCATTAAATATATATCGCTGGAGGAATTCGTTGATTGACTTACCGGCAATACCACATGGCCTTTTAAGTTCATCTTGATCAGACTTGGCCGTTGATGGCGCTGCTGTCGATGATTTAATCATTGAATATGTTTGTTTTTTTCGATCATTTTCGCCCAGCAAATGCATCGAACCACAGCGAATCACTTGACATACCAAGTACAGTTGTTTCGATTGACAATTCGCGCTGAACAGATCGTTGGCACTGAAATCCTTTGGGGTCGAAAATTTGAAAAATTAAGAAAATTAATCATTGAAAATCAAGGTTGTCCGAAAAGTTCTGACGGATTTTCACGAGCAACTCCAATTGATTAAGCCGAATAAACTTTTCGGACAACCACTAATATAATTTCGAATCACTATACTCACAGTGAATACCACACGGATATTGTTTATTTTCTCGTATTCTCGTACGAAACCGGTCTTTTCCCATTTGACCACATAATTTTCGGTCAAAAACCGATAATTGGCGCCATCATAGATGGCCATGGTGATGATAATATCTTGTTTAATCATACAAATGAAATTCGAAATTGTCACACAGAAATTGTAACAATCATTGTAATTGTTTGTGTTGACCATTGACGATCTATACGATGATCGATAAGAGGATCGTGATTGGTTGAAATCACCGCTGGTCAGCGGCAGCATATGGTCATTGTATGAATAATTATGGCCGAGCGGCTTGTTGACCAGTGCTGGTGGTGGTGGACAGTTGTTGTTCAATGAATTACGATTACTATGATCATCAGGATCATTTAAGATTGACGAATCGTTCGATTGACGAAATATTTGCCGCAGTTTTTGATATTTAGCCAAATGCTGCTCGTAATAATCGATTATATCGTTTGAATCGAATGGATTGATGATCGAATTATTGGTCGTATTATCGGATTCATGGCGAATGATTAGATCAAGATTCAGATGTCTAAAGGGTTTGGAAATGGATTTAATTATTAAATCAAATTAATACGATGAAAGTAATCACTTACTTGTTACCAATGTCGATCGTATTGACAATGTCCAGACGTAGTCGTTTGAGTTCATTGAGGGTTAATTTACCCGATCGAAGTAAATGATATTGTTCGATTAGTGGGAACATAAGGTTACGGACCATGGAATATTTGAGATAATCGCCGATCTATCGGAAGGGTGGAAGGGGTTAAGAGGATAGAGTTGTAAGGTGTAAGGTGAAGGGGACAAGGGGCAAGATGTTACGGGGGTACAGGAGGTGAGGTGGTAGAGGCAAGGTAGAAGGGGGTGAGAGGTAAGGGGTAAGAGAGTCGAGGGTGGTATAAGAGGTGAGGTGGAAGGGACAAAGGGTTATGGGTAAGGGTGGTATAAGAGGGTAAATAAGTACAATTCAATGATCACAAACATGGACAATTTACCTCGAATATTTTCTTCAACAGCTGATTCCATTCATAAAGCGTTAGCACTGTTTCCAATTCGAAATTATCATCGGCCGAAGACTTTCGACTATTTCGATTACCGGCATCTTCAAGGTCTTTGCTATCTTGACCGCTTGGAGCATTGCCATCTTCGTTGGCCAATCGATCACTGGTCACTTGAACATAGTTTCGTGGAAATAACCCACGGCGATCAGGGTCATTTGTCAATCGGAAACCATAATACCAATCAGGGTGTTCGAATTCGATTTGAACAATTTCACCGATGAATAATGACAGATATTTATGGTCATTTGTTGATTGATAATTCCAAATAGCTGAAATTAGAGAAGAATCGACAGATTATTCAGATATTTTGACCATTCGGACCTACTGGGTCAAAACTGGTTGACCATTCTTGGTCAAAATCAATCGAATTTTGAACTCACCGATACCGATTTTATTGACACTTGTCCAGCTATTTTGACTCATTTTTTTAAATTTTCAAAGAGTATTGACATTTGATTTGATTTAATTAAAATTAAAAAATTGGAATAATTTTGACAAATTTGATTTAAGCTCAAAACCTTTGATTAAATTACAATTCAACAATTTAGCAATATTTTGAGTCATAAATATGATATCAGTTTATTGATTATCAGCAGCCACGAGCATTGAGCATCAATCGTTTCTATGGTTTTTCTATGTATGTTTAGAAATATACATCAATCATTAAAAATAGCTTCATTTAATTATCACTGAAATCATTGAAATCACTTGCGTTGCCAGTGTAATTAAATATGTGCAATAATAATATAATTTACAATCTCCGGCTTACCAGTGATTTCCATTGATTTATTTGTCATTTATCATTGATTTATGTGTGATTTATGATCAGTATATACACAACAGCAATATATTAGGTTGTCCGGAAAGTACTGGCCGATTTTCATGAGCAACACAATTGATTAAGCGGAATGAACTTTTCGGACAATCTAATATATATTGACAATATATATATGTGCACAGGAAAACTCATATATTTGTTGTTGATATCAACACGATTTGAATGTATTAGGATGTATTTATTTGGTGATATATGTATTGTCAATTCAATAAATGTTTTGATAATTGCTATCAAATCAAATATATCACTTTACATATATTAGGTTGTCCGAAAAGTTCATTCGGCTTAATCAATATAGAGTTGCTAATGAAAATCGGTCAGAACTTTCCGGACAGCCTTGATATTTAAATTTCCTTTGCTGTTGGTGTAAATTTCAGCGAAAGGAATCGCAAAAAAGCCAATCGACCATTGATAATACGTGGTGACTTTTGTAAGCCATTGGTGCACAAGCGGCTGGTGCACCATTGATTCGAGTGATTTGGAATGATCATTGGCCACATGGCTGCTGCTGCTGCCGGTCGTTGGTTAGTCGATATCACTGGTGATATTATTAATCATTGATTTGTTGGTATGCAAATTATACATTTCGATTTCCTTTCAATTAATTAAAATTTGTTATTGGTGAATTATGGAATTTTTTTTTTTTTTTTTTTTGCTCATTTAATTATTTATTTAATTATCACTTGTTTAATTAACACATTAATTAATTAACATTACTAATTAACAATATCAATTAACAGTTATTAATTAACAATAATGATTATCAATTATTAATTATTATAATTAACGATAATAATTATGAATAATTATTAATTAACAATACATGATCGATAATATCAATTGTAATTAATCAATTGATTGATTGATTGATTGATTGATTGATTGAATGACTTGTTATTTAATCGAAATATATATTGATATATATATTGATTTATATATATTAGGTTGTACTAAAAGTTCTTGCCGTTTTTTGAATGAAAAAAAAAAATTAAAAAACGGCAAAAACTTATGGGACAACCTAATATATATAACAGCAAAATACACATGTGTATAAATTGGTTGTTTTGTTGTTGCTTGTGAATCATCAGAATAAAACTGATTCACAGTGTATAATGAGCAAAGTAAATAATAATGAATAATAAATAAATGATTGTCAATAAAATACGTGACAAATAATCGATTATGTTTATATTATCATAATTATTTCGATTATGATTTGAATCAGCTGAGCTATTACAACAATCATCATCATCGTTATTATCATATTGTGATTGCATACGTTTCAATATCAATGAATTCAAACGGAGAAGAATATTTTTCCAAACATATTCCCGAAAGAATCGACGGATTCGTTGGCCAAGATCATTGTTCACGGATGCATCGCCGCTAGAGGGCGCATTGATGTTGACCGTAGAACTGTTCGATGAATCGCTGGGGCTCGAGGGGTCAACATTCGATTGTTCCGGCGGCCGCTGGCCACGGCCACGGGCCCGATGATGATACTGTTGACATTGAAGGTCGATCAAATGATTCAAAAGCTTTTCGTTTAGCTTATTCTTGTAACAATAATACGAGAGGAGATGTAATACGATGGTCATGATTACGAGCAAACTCGAACCGAATATCCATACACTTAGTGCTGTTATAATACGATTGGTTGATGCTGTTGAAGCAGTGGCGTAATGTTGTTTACGAATCAACACAAATTCATTTGTATTCATATCATTTATCATCAATGTTTGATATGTTTGAAATTTTATTATAATCAATATGATTATTGATAGTGATAGACGAATCATAAAATGTTTCGATATCGATAGCCAAAATAGTAACAAAGATAGGGCCAATAAAATAATGTGCAGTGCATAGATGTTCAGCACATAATCACCGATATATCGTTTTAAGATGAATTTTAATTGAATATTTGAATGTTCATTGATGCTGCTGCTGCTTTTGTCTGTGTTGGGCAATTTTTGCAATTTTTGAATGTAAGATATTGGTTTTAAGGGTTATAATTGGTTTTTAAAAATGATAATTTTAACCGATTAGTCATCGATTATTTTTTCAAGGATTTAAAAGGGTTTAATTTAAAAGATTTTGAAAATCGCGCGAAAAAGCGAAAAAGCCTGGCGGCAATAATAGGCTAATACTACCGATCGCAAGGGCTATGGCTTTGATTAAAAGCTTTTAGAGGTTAATGCTCTATTATATAAGCTATGATAGGTTAATGCTTATATAAGAGGTTAATGCCTTGGTTAAAGCTTTGATGGGTTATTGCTTGGCGAAAAGGTTAATGCCTCGATTAAAGCTATTGTGGGTTAATGCTCTGCCTGAAGGGTTTTGTCTTGATTTAAGCTATCAGAGATTAATATTAATATGAGGCTTGATGCCTTGGTTAAAGCTATTAGAGGTTAATGCTTATTGAGAGGGTTAACTCATTCAAATAAAAATGATATGTACATACCCAAATCAATTAAAGGCTCGTTCACTACGGCAGTCTTCAAATCATACAAATAAAATTGACCATTATGATAATCATTTTGGGTCCATTTAATTTCATTCAATTCATATTCAAGCATATGTTTATCGTAAATGGCTATGGACAATGCACAAAATTAACCTTCAACCCATTATACTCCAATACTACTCACCGTTTACAATGTTGAATGAACATTGAATCTTATCGAACGGGAACAATCGATTATCATCACGATGGCAGTCATACAAGGGTATATTTAGACGCAGTTTCAGCTGTAATTCAATCGAAGCTTGCGTTTCATTAGTTTTGAGCACAATGTGTTCAATGAAACCCTTTTGTTCCAACAGTTTTGCGTCAATTCTTTGATTATCTATATCCCTAGCGGAATCCGGGCCCGGTTTTTTCGAATGATAATTTTCAAACACGGACAAATGAACGCCAGCATTGATTCGGGTACGGGGATACCAAAATCGATCCAGATAATCAGCTGGTAGCTGATAGTTTTTAAGGTTTTTGGATCGCCGCTGATCGGCGTTCGAATCGTCGTCGTCGTAATCATTGGACGCATCGTTTGGATTAACCTTCGATCGCAAACGCTTATCGTTCCATTGTTCTTGTAGCTTAAGGTCGAATATCAGTAAATTATCAATTTTGTCGATCAGAAAATTCAAAATAATCAAATTCAAATGAATTTTCAACGATCGATAACGACTAAATTTCGGTATTTTGGTATGGTCATAATTTTGTGGCAGCTCATAGCGGTTAAGCTGGTGGTTCGGCGAGGATAACAGCTCCGATCGTGGTGGCCGTTGCGATTGTAGCGGCTGAATCGCCGATTGCGGCACCGTCGGAGGCTGCGGTTGCTGAAATGTCATGATGACAGAAGGCGGCGGTGGCACGGCCGGAGGCTGTGGTTGCTGAATTATCGGTGGCGCTGGTGGCACCGCCGGAGGTGATGGTGGCAAAGGTTGTGGCTGCTGAACTGTCATGATGACTGGAGGCGACGGTGGTAGTGCTGGTGGGGATGGTGTTGGTGGGGTAGCTGGTGGCGATGGTGGTGCCAAGGGTTGCGGTTGAGGTATCTGAGGTGTTCGTGGAGGTTCATCGGTCAATGTTGAACGATTATCGTTCGGTGGTGGTGGTGGTGGTGGTGGTTGTTGATTGGATGTCGTCGTAGTCGTAGTGGTGGTCGTTGTCGTTGTTTTTCGAGTGTAATTATTATTTTTTGCCCGCTCTTCTTCCAGCCGTTGTTGTCGTTCGATTTCTTTCATTTGTTGAGAGGTTAATTCATTTAGCTCTTGAAATAATCGGTCAAAAGTATTCAATGGCCGCTGGCCATTGACCGAAACGGTGGTGACCATCAGCAGTAGAAGGAGTACAAGGAGTTTGAACTTTGCCATGGCGCAAATTCAAAGGTCAAAGGCACACAAATAACGTAACGCAAACAAATACTGCTGTAGGGGGCGATAGCCTCTTTGGTCGCTTGGAGTCGCTTTAATCGCTTGGAATTACCGGAGAATTACCGAGATTTTTCCGGAAATTTTCTTGGTGAATTTTTTTCTAAGAAAATTTCTACGAAATTTCAATTTAAACTAAGCTCAAAATTAAAAATGAAATATTCATAACTAAGAAATGGAAGGAAAATTTTTCAATTGAAAACCAAGGTAAACAAAACATACACAAAGACAATCATTTGTAATATGTGTACTGTGCAATGGTGGCCACCACCAATTGAACAATGATAACAGCAGCTAAAACTGCCACAAAACCAAAAAAAAAATATGTTTGTAAATGAGATGAATGTATCAGCCATGCATGAAATGATCAAATTTTTGAAAGTGATATTTTTGATATTTTTCAACTTTGAAAAATTCGTAGCTAAACCAATTGAAATAACGTATTAGTACGTCATGAAAATTTTAATCTGCAAATTACCGCTGACGTAGTACTACGTCTCAATTTGTATTGACTTACCGAATCAGCCGGCGTTAGCCGGAGTAACACTTGTGAAAAACCTACCGGACACCAACGGATGCAAAAAAAAAAAATTTCAAATCTTGAAATTGCTATATTTTCAATTTCAATCTCAACAATTTTCTCATAACATAACACTTGATCACATCTTGTAATTTGTTTTCAAATTACTTATTGTTTTTTGGACAAAAACACATAAGAACAATAACGAATAATGAAGAAAAATACCGGATGCCTTCGATTGACAAGGCCACTGTGTATATTATGGATCATTTGAAGATTTTGAATTTTTCTTTAGAAGGAAATTGAAGAAATTGAAAACTTTCAAAACTTTTAAAAACACATTGATTAAGATACAAAAAACAAAGGTTTCAAAGTTTTATTTTTTAAGAAACATGAATGAAGTAAAAATTTTGAACAAATCAATTGAATAATTGATAATTGATTGATTAATCACAGTTTTATATGATTTACAATAGCCCCAGGAAAAATAGTAGAAATAAAATTTAAGAAAAAAAAATGACAAAAGTATTACAAGTGACAATGACAAAGGTTACAAAATAATGACAAAGGTTACAAGGGACAAAGGTTACCAAAAGGGTTACAAGAGGTTTATGAGTAACGAAAAAAAAAAAATTACAAAATGACAAGTGACGAGAGTATTACAAGAGATAAATGAGAAAATCGTTTACAAGTTTCAACTCTTTGATGACTTGAATGGAAAAAAAAAATTTACAGAAAAATTATCGCAATACTTTGACGCATTTGACAAAACTTGCGCAGTATGAGTACCACAATAACGATGCCACGCTATTAGAGGTAAGATTGCAAGATTTTTTGGACGTGAAAATTTTCGTTATGAGGTCATCAAGAAGGAAAAAAGAATTTTTTTTTTTGGAATTTTTTTCTGGGTATTCAAAGGTTACGGAATGTCTTGAGGAGTGATGAACATTTATTTACACCTGACTGATCTGAGATTGATCAGCTCTGCAAAAAAGATGCACGAAAATTTGATGTGTACCAGGCTGGAACACTTGGATGAATTCGAAATCAGATGTTTTTGACGGATGTTCGAGTTAATTAAGACATTTTTCTTAATTAATTAATTAATTAAGAAAAATTCGAAAAAGAAACGTGATTAAACCTGGTGAATGAACACATGTTAATTCCATCTGTTCTTCGAGGGCTACACATGCACAAAGCATTTTCTTCCATAATTTTTCGGGTGCAGCACCAGCCTTTGGCATTGCCGGCATTAATTAATCCGCCATGTATCGTATTAATTAAGTCACACACACAGAGATATTTGTCACATGTTTTTCATGTTGGGACTCTTCTCATAATTACATCACGAATTATTTATGTGATTAAATCACGTAGTCTTTATGATTGTTGTTTATTTTCGATGATCATCATCATAATAATTATTGTCATTGTTATTATCGATACTGCTGTTGTTGTTATTATTATTATTATCATCAAAATAATCGAAATAATCATAATTTTTTGATGGCCATCGATCATCATCATTGGCCGAATCGTCGGCTTCGGCCAAACGAATTAATTCATTATTTGAATTTGAGCTTGGTAAATAATCACGATAATGGTCATTGTGGCCATGGTGGTCTCGATAATGGTCTGTATGATGGTGGTTCTGGCGACCCAATTTTGGTGAATCGTGTAGTGGCCGATTCTGCGGTTGTTTATAAGGCTGCCCGCAATCAAATTCTTCATCGTTTTGGTTAGTGTTATTGTTATTATTATTAATTTCATAATAAGATGGATTTATCTATAAATAGTTTGGATATTGAATTTTTTTTGATATTAAAAATTATTGAAAGTGAATAAATAAATAAATATTAAAAGAGTAAATATAACCCAATTTGATGTATATATAAACAATGGTAGGGGGTCAATGATTCAATAATCGCCGGTAGGATATGTGAATGGTGGATTAGTGGTTCAAATGATAGGTAGGGTGTAGGTGGATCAGTGACCAGTAGGTCGTATAATAGCTAAGAGGTTCTATGATCGCCGGGGTGTAGGTGGTGGAGGTTTTTGGAGGGCAGTAATGGTGATTGGTTGTTTATTTGAGGAGGTTAATAAGGGGTGGCTATTGCTTGTTAGTTGATTTGTTTGTTAATTGATTTGTGGTTTGTTAGATGGTTGGTCGGTGGTGGTGGTAGTGGTGGTGGCTTGGGGTGGTGAATTATGATTAATTTAATCACACATATTAGTGTTAATGAATGAACATGAATTTATGTGTTGAAATTGATGGCAACCAAAAAAATTAATATTCGTATATGTTCAACAACAATAACGATGAGAGACTTAAAAGATTATCTTTTATTACACCGGAGATTTATGGCAGCCAGTGAAACAATCAAACTAATCAAAGATTATTAAAAAAAAAATTCAAAAAAATCTGCCGCCATAGCAGTCGTAGTGTTTCGACAAAAATCACCATTGAAGCTGTCACTAAATTTTCAAGTTACACTATTAAACACTAGAAACTGCCCGAGCGAGACTCGGGTTTGGCAAGAGCAATGCTACAAAATTCAAACGTGACCATCACGTTCACGGCAGTTTTGGTGCAATTTTCGCTTTCGGAGGTTAATTCAATTTAATTCAAATCAAATCAAATGAAAATAAAAAAAATAATCAAATTAAAAACTTACAGACATTTCTGTATCATTATTACCATTATTGGAGCCATGTTTTAATGTTGTATTATGATTATTATTATTCGAATTATTATTATTAAGATTATTTACAATCATATTCGTTGTGATTATCGTTGCATTTGAATAATTTCTTCGATTCAAATTCGTAGCTGGATTATTTATCGGTGCAATATTACCACAATTACCGCCACTATTTCCACCATTGTTGTGATTATTCAGTCGAAATTGTTGCCAACGTTTTCGTAGTAACATGATTACTTCACCATTAAAATAACAGAATAACATTGATACACCGAAACCTTGTAGTGAAAGTACGATGGCCGAAAATATTTCATATATATGAGCGGCTGAATCATTGGTTTCAGGACGAAATGGTGTTAGGATGAAATGTAACCCTAATAATGGTATTAGGATCAGGGTTGCACGTACTGCTTTTCTGTGGTTTTGGATTTTTTTTTTTTGGGTGGTGGTGAGGGTTAAATGGAAGGGTTAAGGGGTAAGGAGAAGGGTTAAGTGTAAGAGAATGATGAGATGTTTGAATATTGAGTAATCGATTAGTTAACCTTCATAAATGAATGAATCTAATTAATTAAACAAAATGACCTCTTACCTGGTTTGATGTGCATCAGCCGTATTGACAGCTTGTAGCTTTGTTACCAGCACGTGTACAATGTTGATCAGGAAAAATGTATTCAACTGTGGCAAATGATTGTTGAAGGTTAATAAGGTTTTTGAGGGTTAATCCAGAATATTTTGCATAATCTTACCACAAACGATATTAAAACTGGAACATTCAGTATCCAAGTGTAGGGGCTTTCATCGATCCAGCAGCTGTTATAAGGTTTAAAAGAGTGGGAAATTGGGAAAGGGTTAAAAGGGTTAAGGGGTTATGATCACAAATGATTAAATGAAATACAAAAGGTTAATATTTTGAAGGTTTTTTTGAGGTTTAAAGGTTCAATTTTTTGAACCTTTTAAAAGGTTATGAGGCTATAAGGCTTCAAAGGTTATACATACTTTTTAGCATCACTTGAATTCATACGAAATAATGAATATAATGATAATATTATCACCGGTATTATCCAACCAATCAAATAAAACCATTTAAGAATTTTTTCTTCCGATACGAATGCAATAACTAGTAATGTATGTAGGTATAAACCCTCACAAAACATCCAAAAATAATTACAAACTAGAAAATAATGTAATATCACATGTAATGCTTGACATAGAAACTATGGATTTAAAGGGTTAACGACAATTGGGAGTGGCGGAGATGGCGTGGCAGTGACAATCAGGTGGGAGTAACAGGGTGACGACAAGATTAGGATTCAGGGTATGGATCGGGCAAACAAATAAAAAATAGGTCAAGGTAAAAATAGACAAAAAAAATTAATTAAATAATTAATTAAAATTAATTACAATCGTAATTATAATTAACATAATGACAACAACGAAATGTGTTTTTGTGTGTTTTGGTTTTGTATTATTTGCAAGGCACCTTTTTCAAACCTTTTGTTTTTCAAACATGTGTGTGTGTGTGTGCGATATGGTAATATGGAATAATTGAAACAAAGGTGCATCTGAATGGTACCTTAGGTACCTACGACTAAGGATTAAAGGGTTTAGGACCCTGAGGTGCCCTGGGTACCTGCGAGAAAAAAACGAGAAACTTTACCGGGAAAAAGTTTACCATAAAAACACTTAAAATCGTTGGTAGGCGGCGGTGGTGGTGGTAAACAAAGAGCTGCTACCACCACCACCACCACCACCACCACCACCACCAACCGCTAAGATATTTAATGATAATTAATGGTAATTAAATTTCAAATGTTCTTCGGTGGTGTGGTAATGTATTCATCGGTGTGTGGTGTTGTATTCTTAAGATGATAATTACAATCGAATAAACATGAATAGAATGTGTGAAATATACTTACACCATTTTCGAATAAAATATTTTCATCCATTATGACCAAATACCATACGATCCTTTAAGAGATTTAATTAATTAATTAAAACAAAACAAAACAAAAAAATGTAATTAAAAATTCAACAACAGTGGTGTTAGTGTTAACACAATAATGATAATTATCATTAAAATTAATTAATGATAATCATCATCATCATCACTCAGGGGTAATTATCATTAAAATTAATTAAGATTATTTTCAATTTCGAGTATTGGGCTAAGCCTTAGACTCTAAGCTATAGACTCTAAGCCTTAGACTCTAAGCTATAGACTCTAAGCCTTAGAGTCTAAGCCTTAGACTCCAAGGCGTATTTTACTGGGTCAGCAGGAGATGCTGAAAATCCACACAGGGTACGATGCTGCTTTTGGGTTTTTATTGATTCATTTAAATTAATTGAATTAATCGATTATATCGATTAATTCAATCATCTATTCATCATATGATTTCATATTGACATTAATCTAATTACATCTAACCTAATAAATTGATTGTTAATTGATTTTGAGTGAAAGGCAAAGCTGGAAAAAAAACCCTTGATAGTGTTAACCCTTTCTGATAACCTTCTGATAACCCTTCGATTGAACCTCTTAAACCTCTTCAAAGCCTTTTCTATCGAAAGAGAGGGGTTAACCCCTAAAATTTCCAAAAATATCAAAATGATTCAAATCAAACAATAGACTTACCACATAAAATTATTAATAATAAAACTAGCAAATAGATTCTTATGTATCCGTATACGATTCTGTGATGACAGGGTCCTTTTAGACACGAGATTTTTCAAATATTTTTCAATACAAATCGATTTGCGTCATGTTGGCCATGGTCCATGGTAGTAGGGGTGGTGGTGGTGGTGGTCCACACATTGGTACATAGGGATAATGGAATAATGGAAAAAAAATGAAAAATGAGTTGAATTTAACCATGCACAAAGAGAAAATTAATTTAACCCTTAGTACTCTAGGCATTTATAGCGCAAGCCAACCAGCAGCTCGACAATTTTTCAAACTGATGTAAAATGGTGACTGAGAGGCGCCTATCGAGTTGCTGCATTACATCTTATGGTGAGTGATGGTCACCGCTCGAGTTTTAAGGGTTAATCAAAATCCACTGAATATTTCAATGGTGTATGAAATATGAGAATATCAAAATATGAGAATCTATGAATTATTATTATTATTGTGATTCATTGAATATTCCAAATAAAAAATGGAAATATTCATTTCTCTGTCTATGTGTTTCTATCTATGTGTCATATACAAAATGCATAAATCAATATATATATATGTTATAATATACATACTTAAATGATACAAATATTGTCAATGAAATTAATAATGCAACCAATGATATTGAATAACCAAATATATGTAATTTCATGATCATATTACGAAACTTTACCGAATTGGATGGAATGGTTTCAAAAGGTTGCGAGACAGGGTCCCGAAAACAAGGCCCAAGGCGACCCATTTGTATGCCGAATTGATGTACCCAGCGGTCCAGTAGTCCAAAGGTTCAGAATGATCCAAAGTGATCCAGAGTGAATGAATCGAATATTTTATGACAAATTAATGAATGAGAATAATTGAAAAGAAGGTTAATGTAATTAATTAGTAATTAAGTGAAGGTTAATTAATTAATTAATTAATTAATGATAATTACATGATAATCAGGTATATCGACACAAGATGTATAATTAGTCCATGGTAGCCGTGTTTCATGATGTACACTCCAACGGCCTTCTTTGGTACATTTTTTATATGCTTGATCTTTGATTATTTATTGGTCAATGATAACGACCAAAAAAAGGGTTAATTAAAGTAATTAATCAAAGATTAATTAGTGTTACGTACTTTGTGGATTGAAACCATAGATGAAATTTGGACATGGAAAATAAAGGATTTCACCGGCCGGTGTATCATTGAAACATGTCCAACCATCGAATGTTCGTTCACAGAATTTTTGGCTTTGATTATTGTCTTTGGTACGATAGGATTTGATTAATTAAAATTTTTTAATTAATTAATTAAAATTAATTAATTACCATTTGAGCTAATCGATGGCATCGATAGTACATTATCGATACAATCAATAAATGCTTGTTCACTTTCTTTATTCTGTGTATATTTACTATGTATCATACGTTCACGTATTTCATAGATTTTTTTCAGTTGGTCATTTGTTAATAGGAACTGTGTTAATTAATTTTAAATTGAATTAATTAAAAAAAAATTAATTAATTAATTGATTAATTAATCAAATAATTGAGTCAAAAAATTCTGACACTTTGCACTCTAAAGGCGCCTGATGAGCACCGTAGCCACTTGGGTTTTCCATGGTTTGAAAAACATTGCCGAGTGCAAAGTGTAATCAATTTCAAATTTTCAAAAAATCTAAAAAACACGTACCAACCGGTCGTTGTCCAATCCACAAATCGTATAATTAGCACGTGTTTCCCATTCACCATTTTGGGCGCAAAATCTTGATACTTGTATCGATTGATCATAATCATCATAATGGTCATCGGTAATCAAATGATCACCATTATCACTGCGACCATTGCGGTCATTGAGATGGTACCCGTTACGTTCGTAAAGGTTTTTCAATATTTGTTGACAGCTAATCGTAGCAAATTGATTGACCGGAGTCGTCGGCCACATAGCTACGCCATCACAATCATTTGGACAATTGAATTGGCCGTCATTAGCTTTGATTAGGACATTTCTTCGATGATTATTGACGCCATCAGCGCCGCGCAATGACATTTTCATCGCTGAATCATGATTTTGGCCATTTGCATATGTCAAACTGCTTAATTCACTCATAATCAGCCCGAAGCGGCAATCAAAATATTCATTGAAATACTTGGATGGACGATCATAGTAATAGCGATCATAATTTTCATGATTTAAAAGACTTAGATCTCTGCGTTGATGACGTAAATGTTGTGGCTGTTGATGCTGGTTATTTAAGTTGTTTGAATACTTTGGATATGGCGATTCAGCTGATAATGATTCAGCGGATTCAACCGGTTGAAGCAAATGAACGGATTCGATTGAATGAATATAATTACAGAGGTACTGTTCGGGGGTTATCGGCATTGATTGGGTAGTGTTCAAAGGATGGAAAATGATTAAAATTAATTTATTTTAAAATTGAATTCGATTTAATTGAAATGAACTGAATTAAATTTAATTCAATTCGAAATTTCAAAATTCAAAATTGATTAACTTACCATAATCACAACAATGATTAAATATTTAAAATATTTCCATAAATGATGATTATTTTTACAATGATAGTAATGGCGATGATGATAATTAATTAAATGATTATGTTCATTATGATTGTAATTAAGAAAATGATTTAAAATACAATAATATTGACAATATTTATATTTAATATATTTCCAATGATAATTGAAACGATTATTCATAATGGTACGATTATTATGACTATGATTATTATGGCTATTATTATTATTAATGAAATCGATATTATTATGATTTTTTGAATAATGATATTTATGATAATTATTGAAATTATTATTATTATTATTATTCAATTTAATAATTTCAATATTTTCAATATTATTTTGATCCGAATTCATGGTGATTCAATTGATGATAATGATGAATTCGTTCGATTTAATGATTTATTCAAAATTGAAATTGAAATTAAATTTAATTCAATTTTTCGATTCCACATTAACTCTTTGAAATATTCCATAAAAAAAAATATTGGCAATATGGTGTTATCAATTTCCGATATTAAATACATTTCGGCTGTCCATATTAAAATTGATTGAAATATCTTTGATTAATGGCTGTCAATATTTTTTTTAAATGATTATTGCAGAGCCATTAACCCATCGAATGGTTTTTCGAAATCTTTTGAAGACGAAATTAAATTAAATTTTTTTTTAAAAATTAACTTTAACATATTCATAGTTTTGAAATGTACATAGATATTAGGTTGTCCGAAAAGTTTTTGCCGATTATATCGTAGAAAATTATTAGAAAAAAATCGGCAAAAACTTATCGGACAACCTTAATATTTGAGCATTAGTATGTTAATAAATGATTGACTTTCACACGCCCCCCCACACACACCCACGTGTATAAAAACACGTGTTATACTTGTAAAATATTGAAAGCCATTGACACTTTCGCATCGGTATTTTTGTGGTTGTTGCGGTGGTAATTATATGGATAATAATTTGATTATGCTTGAAACAATTATCACAGACAATTAATTAGAAAATTAATCATTTCACAATTATCACAAATCCTAATCCAATGCACACACACACACATAGATAGACAGAAGAACATATTTCTTTAGAAGTCACACACTTTCTAAGACGCAACTCTTTCTTATTATTTACATTTTCACAGATTGTCAATTTCTTAAATTCCATTATGGATATTCTATGAACACTAATAAACCCACACAAAGAAAATATTCCCGAGATTTCGAAAAATTTCCTGGGAAATTTTCTTAAAAATTTCAAGAATATTTCACGAGCACATGATTTGCGTAATGACAAAACGTTTGTGATTACAAAATCGACCATTATTCTTTCTTATAAAAATAATAAATAAACGAAAATATTGGGTTGTCCGCAAAGTTCTTGTCGTTTTTAAAAATTTTTTTCCATTCGAAAAACGGCAAGAACTTTGCGGACAACTTAATATTCTTTATAAGGAAAAGAAAATAATTGAAAAATAAATAATGATAATAATAATCTAAACAATAACAAATAATTCTTTAATAAGTAACAGTAATAGGCTTAATGATAATAATAATAATGATTTTGACAGTTTTTCTTTGTATTCAAAGTATTCAATGTTATTTTGTTTAGATTTATTTTGCTTATTTTTATTTATTATTTAGGTTGTCCGAAAAGTTCATTCGGCTTAATCGAATAGTGTTGTTCACGAAAATCAGCCAAAACTTTACGGACAACCTAAAATTTATACTGTACTGCTTATTTATATATTTATACAATAATGATTCAACAAAAGGCTGTCAGTTTAAAATTTCAAAGTTTTTTCAGTTTTTTCAGTTTTTTTTTTTGCTTCAAATTAAAAATCCGTTAGTTTTGAAAAGAGAAAAAGGGTTGAAAAATTGAATTCAACGAGAGGATTCTGGAATTCTCGAAATCTTTTGAAATTCTTAAATACTTCTTAAGCCGTACCACGACCACCACCACCACCACCACCAGTACCACGACCACCACCACCACCACCATCGCTGCCGACACATCAACAATGACAATTAATTGTCATTAATTCTCACGAATCAACACTGATAATGGCGTTTGGTGGTAATGGCAATGGTGGTGATAGGGGTGGTAATAAGTCAAAACACCATTTGTTTTTCTGGGTAAAGATTTTCATCGGGGTGAATAAAGAAATTTCCTCGGAAAGATGAGGGAAATTTCCCCGGCAATTTTTCAATTTTTGGTCATGGAAGAGTTAATTTTGACTCGGATCCTCAACTCTTTATGCACCAGATTTTCAACGAATGAACATAAATTTCATGGTAAAATTAATCTCGGAAAGAAAAATCATTTTTGAATGTGATTTTTGGAAAATTATTCCGAGTGAATCAAAATGAAAATGATGAAAATAATTTACGATTCTAAACTGCGAAAGCCGCGACTGAAATTCATCAATTTTCCCGTCGAAAAAACTGCGAACAAAATCTAAAATGACATAAGAATTGCTGTATAGCTGCAGCGCTATAGCGCTGCCGAGCAGTTTTAAGCTAAAAAAATGTCAAAGCGCCATAGCGCTTCATAGCAGTTTTCGGTATTTTCAAAAAAATAATTATGATTGATTTATTTGCATTTTCTCCGTTTTACGGTCAATGATTATTAACCAAAAATGAATGAATGGAATGAAATCCATTTAGTTGATGAATAAATATTTATGAAAATGAAAATTTTTTGCCATTTTCGAAAAAATATGTGAAGATAATAAAATTTGATTAATTTCACTCAGCCAAAAATCATTTTGATCAAAATTCTCAAATACGTCATACACGTACCGTTATTCACTAAAGTTGATTGTGGCCATTCCCCTCACCACACAATCGACCACAATCAATGGTGTGTTCCCTGAATGGATCGAGCCCTGTCCGAAAAGTCCTGTCGCCTATTCTTCAAGAAAACCACTGAGCCGTTGAGAAACGTTTCAAGTGGATGGATGAACGGATAGAAGGGTACATGGAGAGATGGATGAAGTAATGGACGACTTTGAATGAAGAGATGGACGATTTCTAGAATTTCAAAAGTCGACAATCGATAGCCCTCGAAGCGTAATAATCGATTGTGGTAATTACTTTTTTTTCAATTTTCTTTTTGATCAAAAAATGATTTATTGACAATGTCTAATCGAATTATTTCGGTTGTCCGCAAAGTTCTTGCCAATTTTTTTGAAAGAAAAAAAATTCAAAAAAACGACAAGAACTTTGCGGACAACCTAATATTTGATGGTTTATTGGATAAATAATTAACTGTCTTAGCAAATAACTAATGACGATTATGGTTTAATGACCACATTAACACGGCTATGATTGGCCAGTCGGCCGTCGGCAGCATCGGCAGCAGCAGCCACCATCGAAAAAAATGCCGAAAATGAAATGATTTTCGATTATTTATTCATTTTCAAATCAAGTTATTTATTTATACATTGTAAGTAATTACAATGTATAAATAATGATTATTATTATTCCTTGATAATGATAATCAATGATCATAAAAATGCCAACACTATTTTATAATAATAATGTGTGATGTTGTTGTCGTTTGACGATGTTTTGAAAAATCTCCGAAGGGAATTTTCATTCGAAAAAAGAATTTCATAATTTATTTTTAGTGTTCTTCGTAGAAACGCTCAGTGTTTCTCAACCGTTTTTTGTTTTTAGAGGACTTTTTACTTTGAAATTTACAATTTCAAGCCTGAATAATGACCCTTCGACAGAGGGTGGGAAGAGGTAGTGTACCTGGCTATGAGCTTGATTACTTTTGAAGCGCAGAAACGCTCCTGTTGCAGCAGAATTCAAATTTGTGTCAAATAACACTGATTGGTTGAGAACCACTGTGCGCCGAAAAAAATTGATTACAAATTTTTTTTTTTAATCTCTTTTTGATGTTTTCTTTTATCATTTTTTTTAGTCCATTCATCGATGTCGTAATCATCATTTCAAACAAAATTTTTTTTTTTGGAGGAAAACATTGAAACGTAGAAACATTTCGGAACCGTTTGGGGACCGAATGAAATATTTATCCGTTCGTATCGGATGAAATCGGACCAAAATAAAATACGAATCATTCACAATTCATTTTGTCACTTTATATGAGGAAGGTGCTGAAATTTAGGGGGAAAAAATTTTTCGAAAACTTCCCCTGCCTCCCCCCCAGGAAAAATCAGTAAAACTTCAAAATCAATTAGAATCAAAACCTACTGAATGACTAATGACAAACTACTGGAGTATAATAAAGCAAAACAATCATTGAATCTATGAACAACTACCAGCGAGAATAGTTCCCGGAAAAAATAGAAAAATTTTTTTAAATGACTTTCAGGAAACATTTCTCGCTCCTCTTCATTTATTAATTGATTGACATTTTACAATTAATTTAGAGTTGATTAATTATGAATTATGAATTAATTATGAATTCACCAAAATTAATTAATGAACAAACAAACAAACAATTGTCAATACCCTCTACACTCTTTTATTATTGATTATGTATAGCCTTGAATATGTTTATAAAATGAACCCTAAATCAATGTATTAGGTTGTCCCATAAGTTCTTGCCGTTTTTTAAATTATTTTTCATTCTAAAAACGGCAAGAACTTATAGGACAACCTAATATAAACATAAACAAACACTTCGAAAGAATCCTTTGAATACATAATTAAATTTTTCACAACCCCCCACCCACACCTCTTCAATCTGACTCTCCTCTCTCATCAGTACTACTTTTTCTAGTGCATGAATACTGAAAAATGTGGCGTGTGGGGTGGGGTAGGGGAATCGAATGAATTAAATTGAATTCAATTTTCAAATATGATTCGAAATTCGAATTCGAATTCAACTTGAAAATGACACTTAAACAATCAATATCATCGATGATTAATCAATCAATGTGAATAATTATTTATTCGAAAAACGATGATACAAATTGACATGTATAAATTCGAAATTCATATACAATTTCAATAATTTTAATTTTAGAATTACCGTAGGAATTCAATCGGGTAATTCACCCGAATATTCTCGTGTTATATTAGGTTGTCCCATAAGTTTTTGCCGTTTTTTAGATTTTTTTTTTTATTCGAAAAACGGCCAGAACTTATGGGACAGCCTAATATATTCTGCTGAACATTTTGAAGCCCTTCGGCTCCTTTAGGACGTTCACAGAATATTAAATAAACAAAATAATCAAATGAATAAATTATAGCATCAAATCGATTATGTATGTAACAAAATTTATGAAAAGTACATGAGATATATTTGAATATTTAAATTTGAAATTCAATTTGGGCAAATCATTTGTTTGAATTAAATAAATAAATAATAATAGGCTGTCCGATAAGTTCATTCGGCTTAATCACAATAGAGTTGCTCATGAAAATTGGCCAGAACTTTCTGGACAACCTAAAATTTGACAACACATGTAAATAAGTAATGTATACGCGTACATATAAATGCAAATACACAAATTACCTTCATTAATGATGGACGATACTACGATGCATATCGATTATCATCAACATTATCAACGATATAATCGATATCAATTAACATAAATTTACATAATAATTACACGAGAAACACATAATGTAACACATTTTATGAAATGTTCATTTTGAATTTTTATCATTATCTCTCATTCATGGCATGAATTCATTATCGAAATTGAATCGAAACTAATCATTATTCGACAAACAATCGAAATTGCCAAGTTAATAGGTGTCAAATGATTGCATTGTATAAATGGAAGCATCGTAACGCCTCTGCTGGATGACCACTGATAATAAATCATTAATATTACACTTATTTTTGGCTTTCGTAGAAATCGTAATTAATTATGATTAATTATACACGATAATTAATCATTAATCAATCAAATAATTATTTCGGGAAAATTTTTGGGAAATTTCCCACGAAAAGTCTGGAAAGTTTCCCTACACTAACACCCACTGACACACCCACATATTGGATGCCACGAATGTCCTCAGTAATTTCGATCACTAAAGTAATTTCGGTGATTTATTATTAATCAGATTATTACTTATCTGAAAATATTTTCAGAAATATATTTAGGTTGTCCGAAAAGTTCATTCAGCTTAATCACAATAGAGTTGCTTAATGAAAATCGGCCAGAACTTTTCGGACAACCTAATATATTTGAGAAAGTTTCCAAAGAAAAAATAATCAATTAATCATTACAAATATTAACTTGTTTCTCAGGAAATTTCTTTGAGGAGAAATTTTCTCGGAAATCTTTTGCCCCTTCTCCATACTACTACCACCACCATAATTCACAAAGTACATTACTCAAGATTATGATCATCATCATCATCATCATCAAAATCAATTCGTGATTCGATCAGATCAAAGATCATTATTTCACATCATTTTTCGGCTGATCTCTTAGACCGGATTTTCTCGGGAAAAAAAATGAAACATTTGTCATTGTAACGTCATAAGTGAATGGTGCCAAAAAAATTGAAATTGAATAATCTTTTGAGAAAAAAGTAAATCACTTATAAATCAATCTTTAATCAAATCAAAATTCTTCAAAATTCTTCAAAATTTCTTTGAAATTCTCCAAATTCTTAGTGCTGCTATATTTAGGGTCCTTAAATTACTTTTTTTTCAGTTCAACAATTTTCTCTGATTTCGATTTGTAGTAATTCAATGATGTATTCAATTCAAGGTTGTCCGAAAAGTTTTGTCTGATTTTTAATATGGACTCATATTGGTTTTACATAGATTGAACACCGACAAAACTTTTCGGACAACCTCGAATTGAATTATTATTGTTGCTGTTTGCAATTACATACATTTTTATATGTTTGCCATTTAATATATATTGTAGCGGGCAAGCACGTTGAAGCGATGACGCACGCGCCGTCTCACCACTGATTATCAGCAAATGAATGCTAGTGATATAAAAAGCAAAACGTTTCATTGTATTTTTATGTTATTGTTGTTATCTTTTTTGTCAATAAAATCATTTCTATTGCTAAAAAAAAAAAAAAACAAAAAAACAAAAAAAAAAATTATAATAAGTGAAAGTGTTGTTAGCCATGACTGACGAGAAAAAACAATGTGAAAAAGTGCAGGATCCTGAAGATCCATTTTTTGACCCAATTCCATCATCGTCCGGCGTGCAAACAAGGGCACAGACCCAAAAGAAGCACAATCAAAAACAACAGCAACAACCACATGTGCAACAACAACAGCAAAATCAACAGCAACAACAGCTATTCCAGCAACAGCAACAACAGCTATTCCAACAGCAACAACTGTACCATCAACAACAGCATGCTCAAAATATGCAATCATCGGTGCCCATAATTATCAACAACGTGAACTTAACTCCGCGAATGAAAAGTCCAGAAGAAACCCTTGATCAATTTCTCACGTACTTTGAATGGATCACAAACATCAACAAATATGATGATTCGATGAAATTAAACACGTTCAAAGCACTATTGCCGTACGGTAGCAGCGAGTACAATACGGTCCAGGCATTAGAAAAATCGGGACCGCGTACATTCGATCAATTGATTGATGAGTTAAAAAAAGAAAAAGTACCGATGAGAGATCAACAGGTACGCGAATATTATCTGGGTCGTAGGAAGAACGAGTCACTCGACGACTTGGCAAATCGAGTAATACGTGGATGGTTGGATCTATATGGCGACATTCATGATATACGGGAGCTGAAAGCCATGTGTATACGCGATCGGTTTTTGACAATGCTGAATGAAAAACTGGCTGACAAACTTCGTGGAAGAACCGATATCGAGACCATCGACGAGGTGAAAGCAGTGGCAAAGTTGTTCGAATCATCGTACCAGTATCGTGCAGATGATGGACCCAACAACAATGGCCGAAACAGCAACAACAATCGAAGAAACAAAAGTAAATATTGTTCGCACTGTAAAAAAAATTCGCACAACACGACCGAGTGTTGGTCGCTAAAGAAAGGATCAAACCAATCGTTGGCGTCGGGCAAGTCGGGCAACAACAATAAAAACAAAGATAAGCATAAAGCTGTTTACGAGTTACGTGCTCTAAACATGCCAAGAGTCTGCTTGCCTGCCTTAATTAATAAAAAAACTGTTTTTTGTTTACTTGACTCAGGTGCTCGAGTGTCAGCTTTCCCGAAATCATGGCCGGTTGACAAACGTATCAAAACAGTGGCGACGGCTGTCAACAACACTGAAATGAATGTAATAGGCCGATCCACGATCGCGATCACCATCAACAAACACAGCATTAAGCACGACGTGCTAATCGCTGATGTCACGATGCCGATCCTCGGCTGGGATTTTTTCAAAAAAAATGACGTCTCGTTAACCAGCGATGAGTACATGTATTATTCATACAATGGAAAACGCCACAAAATAAAATTGGTAAACGAAGACGAGATAGCCAACGATGAATTGTCAAAAATATCGGATCTTGACATCAATTCACTGACCGTCGAACAATTAGTTATTGATGAAGACGACAAAAGTTCAGTGAATATAGCCAATGATGAATTGAAAAAATTAATCGATGAATATGATGATAGATTCCAAGGTATTGGTCGTACAAATCTGATTGAACATAAGATCGAGCTAAAGCACGATCAAATCATCAACGTCAAACCATACCCAGTACCACATGCATATCGTGATGAAATTAGAAAAATGCTGATTGACATGGAAGCTAATGGCATCATTGAAAAATCGTTTTCAGAATTTTGCAGCCCGCTGGTTGCAGTGAAAAAAAAAAGATGGTTCGATTCGTTTGGCTATCGACTACAGAAAATTGAACAATATCGCAAAATATGATGCGCAACCAACGCCGAAAGTGAACGAAATCTTATTTGGGCTTGATAAGGCAACAGTCTTCACCAAATTAGACTTTAAGTCAGGGTACTACCAAGTACCCCTAAGACAATCTGATTACGAAAAAACGGCATTCAAATTTGAAAACAATCTGTATCATTTCAAAGTCATGCCATTCGGCTTGGCAACCGCCGCACAAACGTTTACTCGATTGGGCAACAGGTTGTTTCAATTGCCATTTGTACGCGTCTACATCGACGACGTTATTGTTTTTTCTAACAACATGGCCGAACATATTGAACATGTCAAAGCCGTAATGAACATATTGCGATCAGCCAACCTCACCTTGAATCATAAAAAATGTCAATTTGGTCAAAACCAAATAGAGTATTTGGGCCATATTATCAAAAACGGTACGGTAACACCGTCCGAAGAAAAAACACTATGCGTTCAGCGCTTCCCTGAGCCCAAATCAAAAAAAGAATTGAAAGCATTCCTTGGTCTGATCAATTCATATCGCTCGTTAATTGAAGGTTACGCAGAAAAAACGGCAGATCTTTATGATCTATTGAAAGAAAAAAATCGATTTATATGGAAGAACAGTCATCACCGGGCATTTTTATTAATGAAAAATATATTATCTTCCCATCCGGTTGTACGAATTCCTGATTTAAATAAGCCGTTCATAGTGCGAACCGATGCAAGCGATAGAGCAATGGCTGGTATATTGCAACAAGAAGATGAGAATAACAATCGATATGTGGTTGAATATTTCTCAAAGAAATTTACCGATTGTCAGTCTCGATACTCTACAATAGAGAAAGAGGCAACGGCATTGAAAACTGCAATCGACAAGTGGTCAGAATATCTGAAAGGCAAAAAATTTAAGCTGGAAACTGACCACCGACCATTGATCTGGCTAAAGTCGAAAATGAATCGAAACAACAAGTTGGCCAGAATGGCAATCGAATTAAACGAATACGATTTCGAAGTTGAACATGTGAAAGGCAAAGATAATGTTGACGCTGATGCCCTTTCACGCATCGAAATTGATGTGATTCACTTCGATGAATTGCTATACCAGCAAGAAAATGACAAAATGTTGGAGTCCGCTAAATCAAAGGAACAACAGTCATTCTCAAAAATTGATGGTTTATGGTACTTTTGTAAAAATGGCGCAAAACGATTGTGCATACCGCAATCGCAAGTCAAGAGTGTTCTCAAAAAATGTCATGACGATCTAAACCATATTGGCCAACATAAATGTCTAGACGTCATTTACAGTCGATTCTATTGGCCTAAGTGGCGCGACGATGTTAAACAATGGATCCGCAAATGCGGATGTGTTTTGAAAAAAGACTATGAATCAAATCCAGTAGTACAACCATTGGTTGCAACAGATCTCCAAAAATTGGGCACATTTGAAAAGGTCGCGGTCGACATCATGACATTATCAAAAACGTCACGCAACAACAAATATTTATTTGTGTTGCAAGATTATAAAACAAAGTGGATCGAGGCATCGACTGCGAAGGACTCATCGTCCAAATCAGTCATCGAATGGTTGGACAAAGTATGGTCTACATTTGGTGTACCGCGCATTATTGTATCTGACTGCGGGTCACAATTCCAATCCAGAGAGTTCGCAAATTATTGCAAACGAATCAATGTAAAACATCATCAAACGACCTCGTATCACCATCAATCCAACGGTATGGTGGAGCGCGCCCATCGTTCGTTATGGAATCTGTTGCGGGTACAGGGGGAGAGTGATGACTGGGACCTGCGGGTCACCCAAGCATTGAAGGTGTACCGTGGCACGGTACATGCAGCGATTGGCATATCACCATTCGAAGCCATGTTCAGACGCCCACCGAAATTGGCCGTCGATCGCGACTATCCAACATTTGTCATCGCCAGAACAGTGAATAACGATCACGTTCAACGATACAGCGATCGCATGAAACGCAATTATGATCAGCGAAAAAAAGCGAAACATTCGGTCATACCGACCGGAACCAATGTCATTGTCAAGCACCCGACAATCAAGGTGGGCAAATGCCAAAAACTATTGCCTACGCGGAAAGGTCCATATATCATCGAACAACACATAGAACCGAATGCGTATATTGTAGCCGACAAAGATGGCGAAAAAATGAAGGTCCACAGCAATCAAATAATACGGACCGACATCATAGAAACAAAATCCGGTAAAATCCAACGGCGCGGGCGACCTCGTAGGGAGGTGTAGCGGGCAAGCACGTTGAAGCGATGACGCACGCGCCGTCTCACCACTGATTATCAGCAAATGAATGCTAGTGATATAAAAAGCAAAACGTTTCATTGTATTTTTATGTTATTGTTGTTATCTTTTTTGTCAATAAAATCATTTCTATTGCTAACAATATGTAGTAAGATGATTTAAATGACTTAAGATATTTGTTTTTTTTCACTTAATGATCGGAAAATTTTTACGGTAAAATTGAAAAATTTTTTTGTGGAAAATTTCCAAGAAATTTTCAATTAAACGTTTTACTGGCAGCAAACGTGACTGTCACGGGCAAAATTTTCAACAGAGAAAACGCCAAGCCCGAGTCAGATTCGGGCATTTTCAACTGTTTTTTATGCAAAAGCTGGCAGCTTTGATGCAGGTTTTTAAGAAAAAACCTGACCGTTAAATGGGTCGAGAGGAAAAAATTTGCTGACGTACTTTCCTAAGTGTAATTTGAGAGATTAAAAATTGAACTAATTTTAAATTTTGAAAATTTAAAATCAAATTTCAATTAATCAAAAAAAATTAATTTTTTTTTTTGGTGAAGATTACAAGATTACAAATCAATGAAAATGTCGAAAAGAATCGAATGATCAATGATCAATCTGAGTTGTCCACGATGTACGTGTGGTGGTGGACATATGTGATGTTGTCACATCCATAATGTAGAACATGGAATCAGAGAAATTTTCGCGGAAATTTCACAAAATTCTTGTAAGATTCTCATGAAATTTCTGAGAAAATTTTCCAGGAAAACATGTTTACAAGGAAATTTCTCCGAGAATTTACACGAAAATTTCTCCGAATTTAAACACTGAATTTCAATTTCAATTTTGAAAAATTTGAAATTTTTACAAATTTCAAAGAATCTGTTTTAAATGTAACGACATGACTGAATGGAGCCTGGTAACAGCTTATAAATGATCTGAAATTGGATTTCTTGGAAAAATTTCCGATCACCCAGCACTCGGCTGTCCCCTCAGTGGCACCATGAATGCATTGAGTTTCAATGGAGTTCGACATGGTGAAAGACTGGAAAAGGAGCAGAAAAAATGTACAGGACATCATCAACAACAAGAAAATCTACAGGAAATCTTGTTTTTTTTCAAAAAAAAAAAAAAATCAATTGGATTTGAATTGAATTTAATTGAAATCCAATTGAATTTCAATTGAATTTAATTCAAATTTTGTTTCAATTTTGGCCAGAATACAAAGACCATCAAGATAAAAAATCATAAATAAATCAACACAACAAAAAATTTTGAACAAAAGAATGATGGCGAATTTAGTAGCGAAGAAAAAAAAATCATTAAAAATTCAATTTGAGATAAAAAATTTTTAGAGAAAACATTCATAAATGCAGTGATTTTATGACCGCACTAACAGTCAGAACGTTTTCAAAGATTTTGCCATCAAAGCAGTCACTACAACAACTAAAACAGTGCAAAATGCCCGTTCGAGACTCGGGCTTGGCAGAGCTAAAGCAAAAAGTCATCACGTGCCAGTCTCGGCCAGCGCCGATACTGCGGTATGAGAAAAATATTTCAAACATTTCAAGATGATTCATTTGTAACATTTCCCACGCACAAAGACAAATAAACAAACAAACAAACAAATAAATATTACGATTGTTTTTGTTTGTTTTTTTTTTTTTTTTTTTTTTTGATTCATAAATTTCGTCCATCTCTCTCACTATGTTTTATGGGTATTTGCGTGTATATGAATGGCCCTGTAACTGAATATTTGTGTGTGTCTCGGAGGAGCCCGAAACATAAGAATCATATAATTAATAATAAATGACATTATCTTTACGGATGGCTCCAAATTTTAAGGACCAGATATTTTTTCGGTACCAAATATTTATGAATGGCCCCCTGAAAATGGTTTAAGAGGATTTATGGTGGGAACCAAACACAACACCGAACGGAAAAGGCTCAAATCAGAGCATTCGAAATTTTCGGGGAAAGTTCCCGGGAAGAGAAAGTTCCCGGGAGGGGAAAATTCTCGGGAAAATTTCTAAATTAAAAATTCAAAAAAAAAGCAAAAAAAACACTTACGAAGATTGAAATCAGAAATCAATTAAGCTTCGCCTTTTGAAATTGCATTGATTGTTGAATTTCATGAATTTCAAATTCACATTTGAGATGATGAATGAAGGCGATGAATGATGATCAAATATTTATTCTATTTTCATTAATTCACCCTGAGGGCACATGTGTGTTGATTTGGCTGATATTGATTCGAATGCTGAAGATTTCGTTCGAAGAATTTTCGAACGAATTTTAATTATTCGAAGATGGAATTGAATCCGTGAAAGAATCAAATTAAATAAATTCGAATTCGAATTCGATAATTGAAGATTCGATTAATTAATTCGAATAAAAAGTCAAGATTAATTAAATTTTAATTAATTTAATTAGTTTAATTAATTTAAATTAATCATAATTCGAAAGTAAAGGGTTAATCAGTTATCTTTATACACAAAAAATTTTATATGTTTCGGTGACTGAATCATTTTCACTGACTGAAAATTCAATTCACCGAAAAAACAATTTCGCTGTTCACAAATGTTGTGTCATCTCATCTGACTGAGTAAATGATGAAGTCATTTGATGTCAATGTCTATGACTGATCGATTGATTGCTTGAATGATCTATGATCGAAATGATTGATTGATTGGCTGATGGATCAATTGAAATGATATTTTTTAGTCACAATTTTTGATTAATTAATCAATTTTTTTGATTAATTAATTAATTAAAAATTTGATTAATTAAAAATTGATTCACTGGAAAAAAATATGATCGGAAACATTTGGTGCATTTGGGAAATGTTTCCAAAAAAATAGCAAAAAACAAGGCGAAACTACAACCGGGGAAGAAATTTGCCGGAAAATTTCTTGGAATTTTTTTTTCTGGAAAATTTTCTTCCGATAAAACTGTCCACATTCACTAACAAAGTTACAATTTGTCATCAGCTGTGCTGGTAGCGGTGGTGGTGGTGGTGGTGGTCAGTCAGTCAGTTATTTGTCATCACTTTTTTATCATTCGATCGATAGATCGATTGATCGACAATCGATTATCGGATAAAATTACACAGAGAAAATCTTGGAAATCTTGGAAATCTCTTTTCTTTGAAAAATCTAAAATTTCAAAACAACAAACAAGCAAAGCAAAAAAAAACAAACAAAAATTAAATAATTGAAAACTACTATACACTCGGAAACCATTCATATATATACAGGATGTTACATAAATATTTTGACATTTGTATTTGTTGGTGATGATGATGATGGTATTTAGGTTGTCCGAAAAGTTTTGGCCGATTTTCATGTGCAACTCTTGATTGATTAAGCCGAATGAACTTTTCGGACAATGCTAAATATATTTGTGATGATGAGTGAGAATATTCAATTACACACATATACATAATTGATAATTGAATCGAATAAATCAGTGGTTTTCAACCTTTTTTTTTTTGGTTGCGGCAAAAAACAAAAAAAAAATTTCAAAATTTTGCGGTTCACAATGGTTGAGAATCACTGGTTTGAAATCAATCATATATTTATCAAATATAATGTCATATACATGTTCACACATATATAACAATATATTAGGTTGTCCGGAAAGTTGTGGCCGATTTTCACAAGCAATTCTATTGACTAAGCGGAATGAACTTTTCGGACAACCTAAAAGATATCCAATTTTTTTTTTTTTGTTATCACATATATGAATGATGCATTTCCATTACACTCGGAAAAAATTTAAAGATAAGATAACAAAATATCTTCCCCTTTAAAAAAAAAACGGAAATCAAAAGTTCACCAAACACCAATCAAAAAACAAAACAAATGTTTTGACAAGCGTTATGATTGATTGGCTGGTGGTGGTACTGGTGGTGGTCATTCAGCTATACAGTGACGATCGATGATAATCGATGATTTGGTTCGGTTCGGTTCGATTGGTCAGTCGAATGGATGGTTGATTGGTTGATAATGGATTGCGATGATTGATTTGATTGGTCAGTCAGATGGATGATTGGTTTGATTCGATTGGTCAGTTGGATGGATAATCGGATTGGACGGTCACCACCCGATCGATGATCTGTGGTTTGGTGATTGGTGACCGATGAATGATTAATGATTGGTGGTGGTGGTGATTTACAAGTGATTTTCGCAAGTTTTTTTGAGGGTTAATCAATCGTCGAACTGATTGATTTTTCGGAAACTTTCTCAGATTTTTTCAGAAACTTTTCCCGAAAACTTTCTCGGAAATTCACAAAATAATCATTCATAAAGTACGTACGACTCTTTAAGGAATTCTAGGGTTCTTCGATAAGAAATTCACCGAATCTCACTGAGAAATTTGCATGGAAATTTCACAAAGATTTCAAAGATTTGAAATTTCTTGAAATTCACTTGTCGATTAAATCGATTACTTGCTGCCTAATCAACTGGAAGAAAGCTCACAGATTCAACGAATCACAAATCAAATCAACAAACGATTAATTCAACGATTAATCGATCGACATACACACACAGAGAGAGGTACACCACATATTCAGTAGTCATATACGTCATGTATGAATGTGACCAAGTAGCTAAAAGAGAAAATATTTCAAATATTTTTCTTCGAAGAAATCAAAAAGATATTTTAAGAAATTTTTCTTAATTAATTCACTGAATTACTAATTAGGGCTAAGTATTTCGGTTGTTCGAAAAGTTTTGGCCGATTTTCATGCACAACTCTATCGGATTAAACCGAATGAACTTTTCGGACAGCCTAAGTAATCAAGCATCGTTGCGCTAGCTTAGTGATTTAAATCACTGAAAGAGAAAAACGAGTAAACAAGTCATATACACAGATACCAGTACACCCTTTCTGACTGCTGCTGATACACTTGTCAAATTTTTTTTTTTTTTTTTTTTTTTTTGAAAAAATCAAGATCAAATCTTTCTAAGTAAACAAACAAAGGTACATACCTCATACACAAGCTTATACATGTGATTAGAGGATGATTTTCGATGAAGCTTTGGATGAGGTGGTAATGATGATGTTGAGATGATCAAATGATCGAATCGTAGATTCGAAGCTTGTCGATTGACGTCGGTTGGTGGTGGATGCGCGCAAGCGATTAGCCACTGATTAAGCCTCTTGGAGTAAGGCTATACATTGATCGAAGCAGCTCACGAATGTTTGTTTTTTTTTGAGTATCAATTCGTGTACATCTTTGCACGTAGTACGTGTAAACACAGTATTAATATCAATCGATTGCTTCTTAATGATAATTGTGGATGTTGTTCACATGATCATGATGGTGGTGGTGGTTGTGCGTATCATTAGTTGTTCACAGAGCTATCAAACAGTGGCGTCGTGTATGGTCGATTATCGTTGAAATGTGAAAAATGGCTTTAGGCTAAATTTATTAAGAAAAAATGAAATTAAGAAATTAGTAATAATTTATCAAATTAAATCTTTGAAAAAAAAAGATTTTTCGGAAAGTTTTTCTGGGAAAGTTCCCAGAAAAACTTTCCAGAAATTCCCGGGAAATTTATGGGAAATTTTCCAGAAACTTTGTGCTTGAAAAAAAAAACAAAGTAAATAATTCGAAACCCATTGAAATGAATTAATTAATCAATGATCATTAATGATTAGACGAATGAATATTAATTACTTTACTCCAAAACATATCGATGTAAACAATTCATTGGAAAAGTTTCCCGAAAACAAAAAAAAAACCAAGAAATTTTCTTGTAATTTTTAATTGAAAAAATTTACGAGAAAATTTCTTGATTTTGAAAATTTTCAAATCAAAATCAATGAATCTCAATATTATAAACAAACATCATCAATTATTTAAATGTATTTTAAAGCTTATCCGAAAAGTTCAGTCGGCTTAATCATGAAAGAGTTGGTGAATGAAAATCAGTCAAAACTTTTCGGACAACCTAATATGAATTGATTTTTTTTCCACTTTTTTTCAAGTAATTTGAAAGGGGTAATTTGTAATTATTTTAATTAATTGAATTTTTTTTAATTAATCGTGAATGATGATGGAAAAGCCCAAGAGAGCCGTTGCTGCTGCTGCTGCAGCAGCAGAGAGAAATGGAGAGAAATAACAAAAGGAGAGAAAAGAGAGGGAGGAATAAATAGTGGTGGAGGGAATCAAAGGGTTGAAAGCAGCCACTAATGATCAATGAATTTTAATGAAATAAATTAAAACGGATTTACCCCATTTTTGGCTGCGTTCGGAAAGTCGTCCATGTTCTGTGCATTGAGTTTCAATGTAAAAAACATGGATAACTTTTCGACCAAGAAATAATGATGGTTGTCCGAAAAGTTTTCAATTAAAAATCGATTGAAAAGCTATGAGAAAATCGTCAAAAACTTTTCGGACAAGTCTTGATTTTTTCTCTTAATATTTTCTTAATAATTTGTGTTTTTTTACGGATTTTCTTTATTTATAATGATGATTATTATTATTTCAACTAATCGTATAAGTAAATAATAATAAATCGTCGTTTTTCAAGTTTTTCTTTAAGTGAATTTCAATTAAAAACAAAAAACAAAAAAAAAAACACAAAAATATTAGGCTGTCCGAAAAGTTCATTCGGCTTAATCAATAGAGTTGCTCATGAATATTGGCCAGAACTTTCCGGACAACCTTAATACAATAAATACAATGTTTTTAACTGATTTTAAACGATAATTTATTCGACAAACAAACATCAGCAAAACATTTAAGCAAAAATACGACATTACTAAGTCATTAACAAGGCTATAAGGCTGCTGTATGTGTTGTGAGGCTTAGTACACGAGGCTATACATGCGCGTGTACATTTGGATACATTTGGTCAATTGGTTTGTAGTTGTTGTGGTTTTTATATATTGTACACATCACGTAAATCAAACGCTTATTTATTTCAAGATTTATTCGATGACTACCCGTGGACTAGCCGTGAACTAGCCGTTCATGACCCTTAAACAAGTGATGTGTAAGCGATGCATGATTATTGGGTGGTGTGTGTCCTAAGCTGTGCATAATTCATACTGACCCTTAGACAGCCCGGGGTACGGAGCCATTGGGATCCATTTCTGACCTGAATTTATATGGTTACAAGAAGATGATTTTTTACAGGGTGAATCAAATTTGAAATTTTGAAATATCGACTATATCGACTATATCGATTATTGAAAAGTAAATTAATTAACTACAAAAATATCATTAATTAATAATTTATTATTATTATTATTAGGATCATCATCATTGGAATATATAGAAATAAATAAATTCTTTCGATATTCGATACACGAAATTATTTCAATTTCAATTTCATTTATTTATTTTCATTTTCAAATGAAATACGTGATTATTTGCTTGTAATAATTCTCTGTAATGGTTTGTTTTGTTTACGTAAGCAGACTAACATACATACATTAACATTTATTTATATATTTTAGGTTGTCCCATAAGTTTTTTTGCTGATTTTTAAATTTTTTCCAATACAAGAAACGGCATGAACTTATGGGACAAATCTAATATATATATATATGTAATGATACATGATACATAATGTATCTATTCAATTTTTGATGCAATCAAAATGGAAATATTTTCAAAAAAAAAGAAAAACAGGTCGAATTTGAAGGTATTTGAAGGTAGTAAGAGGTGTTTGAAGACGTTCGATGGTAGATAGACGTAGTTTTTAAGGTATTTGAAGGTAGTAAGAGGTGTTTGAAGGTGTTCAAAAGGCAGGTAGAGGTGTTTGAAGGTGCTTGAAGGTAGTTTGAAGGTAGTCAGAAGTAGTGATGCGTTTCGTGTGTTGCGTTCAGCAAGTTTTACAAAGCCAGTTATTCAAGAAGTGTTGATTAATTAATTATTTACAATTAATTATTCATAATAATAATTTTACTTACGTAAAATTTGAAATAATTTTGTCGAAATTGAATTTCAAAATTTTTTGAGCTTAAAATTCATAATTCAATGAACAAGTTGATCATAATAATTTTCGTAGAAAAATTATTTAGTCGATTAGAATGTGCGATGGTGAGAGAAAGATAAACGAGTTATAAATTTGAAAAAAAAACACGTGTTTAAATGAATAATTTTGAGTTTTTTGAAATGACGAAAATTGAAACTTAATGAATTTGAGCGATGAATTTGGCTGTCCGAAAAGTTTTGACGATTTTCATTCAAATACATCTAATTGATTTTCAATGAACTGAATACGGAAGAACTTTTTGGACAAACTCGAAAAATAAATTAAAAATCATTAATTATCATTCATTGGCAATAATTAATCATTTCATTTTTCAAACATGGATAATTAATGAATCTATATATTCAATTAATGAATTCATTAATTTTATTTTGAATTTTTGCCAAAAAAAATTCAAAATTTGAATTTCGAACTCTTGAATAAATCAATGAAAATTAATGAAAATCATTCGATTGATCATTCAATTATTTGAACAAAAATGATTTCGATCACTTTATTTTCAGGGCGGAAAAAAAATTGAAGGTTTCAAAAGGGTTAAAACTTACAGACAAGACGATGAAAAACACTCATCGCAATAATCAATCAATCATTGATTAATCATTGATCAGACAGCTGAGTCAATCAGTTGGAGTCAATCAGGTATGAATCAATGAGTCGATCAATCGATGTAATCAATCATTGATCAATCAGCTGAATCAATCAATGAGTCAATCAGTTTAGTCAATCACCGAGAACAACACAAAGCACTGGCACACTCATAACCCTTTCGGTACTTATTTATCAAAGTTTTCGGGAAAGTTTCTGGCAAAAAAAAAATTTCGGGAAAATTTCCGGGAAACATTTTTTTTTGTCAAATTAATTTCAAATTTTTCCCGAAAATTTTCTCGGGAAAAATCACTTATTATTCACAATCACTTATTATTCACACAGAATTATCAAGTATTGCTGCACCGAAAAATAATTTAATCACCGAAAATAATTCAAATTTTTGACAATTTTCGAGATTCAAAATGTTCAAAAGTTTTTTCGACAATCATTGAATAATCGATTATTATTCATCATCGAAAGTTTATCGATGATGATGAATGATGAACGAATTTCAATGAAATTTTTTCCAATTTTCAAAATTTTCATCAGCTGATTCAATCAATTCAGCTGTCACAAATGACGATTTCAAAGGGTTTAAAAAATTGAATTCAAAGTTTTTCGTTTTTGAAAAAATTTAAATCGATTCACTTCGATTTGATTCACTTTGATTCGATGATTCGATTTGATTGAATTTGATTTGATTTTGATTCGATTTGACTAAATTTGATTCGGTTGATTCGAGTTGATTTGATTTGATTTGATTTGATTTGATTTGATTTGATCAAGTCTTAGGCGATTATGTGATGCTGCGACATAAATCACTGGTGATGGTGGTGATGGTGGCGGTGGTGATGATGAAGGGTTAACTATTGATTCGATACCATTCACAAACACTGTACTTGATGGTGATTGTTTGAAATCTGAATTACGAATGATTTTGATTTTTGAATTCGATTTTGATTTTTCACTCGAAATTCTTTCACAGTGAATACTGAAAGCATTAATTCTCAACCGCCACTGGAATTCTGTTCTTGCGCCGAATCTCTTCGACGATGCCGATTTCGACCAACAGAATCACTGACTCAATGAATAATAATCGAGGGCCATTCATCGATTCAATACGGTCGTTCATTGATGCAGAGTTGGGCCGGCTGTACGTAAATTCTGATTATTCATTCTATGTGTTCAGTTCATATATCTTCTATGAATGGTATGAGGATGTTGTACGAAAAGTTTATTACGTTTAATCAATCGAGAGTTGTTCATTGAAAATCAGCCAAAACTTTTCGGACAACCTAACCTAATACATTGAATGAATATGTCATAATTTATTATTTTCACATTTCAAAACATTTTCTCTCATATATCTCTTTCACTCACATATTCATTCATTTTCGCATAATTCACATTTTGAATTTCGGAATATGAATACAATTGAATAAACAAACAAATATATATATATGAAGGTTGTCCGTAAAATTTTGGCCAATTTTCAATGAGCAACTGTATTTGATTGAAGCCGAATGAACTTTTCGGACAACCTAAACCTAATACATTTGAATGATGATGATGATGAATATTCTTTATCTTCGAAGAATGAATGAATGGAAATAATTTCTTGATGAGTAATGAAATATGTGAATTGCTCCAATTTTTTTTTGTGGTCCATTAATTTTTAATTCACATTTTATCTATCTTTGTATGTGTGTCTGACTGACTGTCTGTGTAAGTTATGGAATGTTATTGTTGCTTTACCTGTGCACGTACGTTATGAATGATTATTTTTGATGAATCTCTAAAATGAATGAATGATAATCAAACAAAAAAAATTGAAAATTTCACCTTTCACAAGCAAAAAATTTGAAAAATTGAAAAATGTTTCACAAATTTTGTTACAATCGACTATTTCCACTCTAGTGGTTCATTTGGCTGATGGCGACCATCAACTCGGCGAAAATTGGTTTACCTATGGGCAACGCATTGAACTGCAGGCGCCTTGAAGGCGCCTGTCGAGCTAAGGCTCAAAAATTATTTGGTGCCCATAAGGCGCCTTCAGAGTGGAAATGGTTTGAAAAATTTTTAATTTGACTTTGATTTTCATGATTTTTCAAAAAATTTTTTTTTTGATGAATGAATGAATTTTTCAGACTGATTGTAATCAGTCTTCTAAAAAGAATTGAAATTAAAATTCAAAAAAATTTCATCACAAAATTTATGAATGGGACCGAGAAAAATTGAGAAATTGGGAAATTCATTAGTGAATAGCGGAGAATTAGGAGTATTTTAGGGTATTTAAGGGGCGGAAATTTTACCGAAAACTTTGAGAAAAACTCCCAGAAAAATTCCAAAAATTAAAATTTTGGAAATTTTCTGGAAATTTTTGAGAATTTTCAGAAATTTCGGAAAAATTCCCGAAATGTCATTCGGCCTCCTCGTAATTACACTTGGTCGATGGATTCATTCTTCTTACAATCAATTAATTTATTCATTCATTCATCATTCACCGAATATCTTCATCTCGAGGTACCACTGACAATGGTAAACAATGGTTCAGTATGTGGATGGACCATGGGGACCATTCGAAAACAATGGGAAAACAATGGCTACATTCATCAAGCATTGGAACATGTTCAAACATTCGAAATTTCAAACAATTCAAAGGAATTCAAAATTTGACATTTTTCTTTTGTCTTCGGACAACGATTTGATTCAATTCGTATTCAATTCAATCCCATTGATAATGATGATAAAGGTTTGACAAGGCCAAAGCCGAACAACAATGACATCGACAAGGTGTGGTGATGATTAACAAGGAGACATTGGAAACATGAAACATGGAACAATGTCTTAGGGTTTCAAAGACAAAATCTTTTGAAAATCTCAAGTGACACAAGCCTTTGAAAGGCTTTGAGATTTGAAGTTTTGAAAATTTCGACAAGTCTTCGAGGGTTCTGAAAGGTTAATTAATTAAAAAATTTCTTTTGATAAGAAATCATTTGTCTTTGATTTTTGATCAAAGAAAATTTGATGAATCAAAGGGTCGTTAATTTTCAAGATTTACTCAACTATGTATGTGTGAATAAATTTGAATTAATCAAATTGATCATAAGCGGCTTAGCAGTCAGTCAATTTCACAATTTTCTCCATCAAAGCTGTCGCTTTTTGCATGATAAAAGCTAAAACTGCCCGAGCGAGACTCGGGCTGAGCAAGTTACAAGCAAAAATCTCAAACGTGACCATTACGTTTAACAGCAGTATTGAGGGTTTTGAAAATTTTCAATTTTTCAAATTGTTTACATTTATCATTTATCATTGTTTTGTTTTATTTCACAAAATAAATTATCTTCATTATCATTCATTTATTATTCTCAAACATTTTTTTTTTGCTGACGCAGTCGAATTCAATCTGATTTGATTCAATCAGATTCGATCTGATTCAACGAATTCCATTGATTATCATTAGTCATATTTGTTTTAGGATTTTGATTAATCAAACAAAATGAAAACATTTGTCAAAATGTTCACCGGCTCGGCCGTGGCCGCTACCGCGGCCGGCACGGCCCAAACGCCCCGCGGCGACCAGAAACAACCGATTGCGACCGATTGAAACATAATTGAAAATATCGAAAATTCGAATCGATCGATAGATCGATACGAATTCGATCAATAATTCAATGATTCGATAGTTTCGATGATTCAATGATTCCATGGCTTCACGTCATTTGTGATTTTTGGTGTGCGGGATTCTAATTATTCGAAATTCTCGAAATACCCAAATACCCGAAATTCCAGAAGTACCGACTTCGGGAAATATATCGTGGAATGTATCGATTATCCATGTTTCCAAAGCGCCCGAACACAAAGATGTATTATGATGTCCGCACCGAGCCATTGGACAAGATAAAAGATGAATACATTGATCAATGTATTTGAATAAACATTCAAAAGGATGATGTATTTGGAATGGACAATGGTCAATATACAAACATTGATCACAATATGAACAATGAACAATTGATAATGAATGTATTTTAATGAAATATCGGGTTGTCCGAAAAGTTTTGTCCGCACTGAATCATTGTAAAATCAATGAGAGTTCAAATTAGAAAATCTGCCACGACTTTTCGGACAACCTAATATCACAAATATTAGGTTGTCCGAAAAGTTTTGGCCGATTTAGCTATGAGCAACTTTATTGTGATTAAGCAGAATAAACTTTTCGGACAACCTAATACATTATCAATGAATTATCATCAATTCGGCATAAATAAATAAATGAATTAATGAAACAAAGATACAAATACGATGTGGTAGCCGAAATTCTAATTTAAATTTACAATTCTTATTATTATTATCTTTCTAAGATGATCATCATTAGAATTGTAATTATATTCCATTATCATTAACATTACTAAGGCTATTGTTTTTCCATTAATATCATCAGCAATGATATATGCCATTATCGTTACAGTCATCATATATGGACAATCATATGTGATTCGATTTGGATATTTCACAATTGATCTTTCAGATTGTTCATTTGAATTTGAAATTATTCGTATGTTTTAGGGAAATTTTTCCCGAGAATCAAAAGTCAATCATTTCTGGGAAAATTTCCCCATAGAAATGTTCCAAGGAATTCCAGCTGAATGAAAAATTTCCATATTTCACCATTATTTGCCCATCATCTTACGTAGATGATTCGTAGAAATCTTACGGAATTCTTTTGGAAAATTCTTGAAATTCGAATCAACAAAACACATTGAATTGAAATGGGGTTCACAATATACGAATGGCTCCCAAACACACACACACCGACATTCACATATATACTTGTCGTTTGTTTGTTTGTGGCAACCTCACCAAATGACAATCGACGAGTGTGTACACACATAAGTATTGTGGATATTGTTGGGTTGTCCGAAAAATTTTGTCCACCCTGAATCATTGTAAAATCAATGAGAGTTCATAATAAAAAATCGGCCACAACTTTTCGGACAAACACAAGTAAAATGTATGAATAACTGAAAACAAATGACCATGGTAACCTATGAATAATCAACATAAATAATGTTACATAATGTACAAACAAACAAAACAAATGAATGAATAAGTAAATAAAGAGTAAGATCAATTAAGAGGAGGAGGATGATGAGCAATCGAAACTATTATCTTTCTGGCACAGTGTAATTCGAATGAATACTGAATTCAAAGTGATTTTCTTGGTTAATTCAATTGTTTATATCATCAATCATCATCTGTAATTCTTGGAGTAACGTTGACCAGTGTGACCAGTCAACGAAGTAAAGAATTCGAAGAAGATTTCAAATTTTGTTTTAATTCAATCTGACGTTTTTGGTGGTGGTGATTCGAATTGCGTGCATTTGTTTGTTTTGGCCGTATTCACCCCTGCGAAGAGTCCCGAAGAATTGCGAAGACTCGAAGGTCCCAAAGAGTTCCGAGCGATAGAATTACACATCGCCGAAGTCGACAAAGACGAAGACGAGGAAACCGAATTCGTGAGCATCAAATATGGTCGTCGTAAGTGGCCATTTTCGGCCAAGACGATGGTCATGGTCATCATCGAACATGACGATTCTATTATCATTTACGATGGTGATCATGACGATGGTCATGGAATTGGCTTCGGCCACCATTATCGAAGGTGAAATACGTACAAATGAGGTAAGTTCGAATTCGAATTCGAATTCTTGATTTCTTAATTCGTTTTGTTTTGTTCGAATTTCGAACGCTCACGTAATTTCACTGGGGCATCATCAAAGGATTGGATATTCATATCACGCTTTTGTTTTCTTTCGAAAGAAGGTGTATTCGAATACAATGTAACATATCCAAAGGTAAGAATTTGAAATTAAGACTTAAGATTCAATTATTAGGTTGTCCGAAAAGTTCTGGCCGATTTTCATGAACAGCTCTATTCGATTAGGCCGAATGAATTTTTCGGACAATCTAATAATTAAGACTGAATTAATTAATTTTTAATTATTTGAACCAAATTCTTCCACATAGAAATATGCACCACAAAATATTCTCTTGTATTTCGATTCGAATTCACAATGGTCAGCTGTTTATAAGCAAAAAAATAAAACATGTCAACAAAAACATGATGTTCTGATCGATGATTTTAATCAAATCATTAATTTAACTGAATATCGTCGAAAATATCGTGCAACAACAGCCAGTGGTTGTCGTTTGGAATTGAATCCAAATGACAACAATAATTCGTGGTATCGATGTGTACAGAAAAGGTTCGAATTTCGAATTTTGAATTTGATCAGGTGATTTGAACTAATTTGAACCAATTCGGACTATTTGCACCTTCATAGGACATTTCAATCGTACCGAGAACGCTGGTGGTACATCGCCCTGGATAATTGTGGTTCACGAAATGGTTTATACCTTAAATATCGTATAACGATGACCAATAGTATGACTAATCAATGGTTAAGACATTTTTCAGCTGATGAATTTTGTGAGTATTTTTTGGAATTAAATGAAACTATAACCTCTTGACCCTTTTCTGACCCTTTCAAACCCTTTATTTTCGTCTCTCTCTCTTCACAGATATACTTCATACAGATGTGATAATGTTAATCCTCTTCTATTTGCTACTATTTGCCACGTGTTTTGAAGCATGTAAGCATCATTTACTTGGTCATTTTTGATTAATCAAACCTGATTAACCTTTGAATTATTTATTTTCAAAAACAGATGCATTATACACACGACATTTGTTTCATAAAACCTATAAATTATACATAGCTTCGTTGCTATCAGGTATAGGCCTTTCAAATTTTTTGAAACTTTTGACACTAATATCTAAGGTCTAAACCTTTTATTCGCAGAATGTATAAGCCTACTATTCCTTTGTATTTATTATGGTTTATTTGCAAAAAATGGTCAAGCAAATATCGCTATTAAATTGATTGGAAAATCATTCGAAGCTATCAGTACGTTGATATTTCTACTGCTACTACTGTTGATATCGAAAGGCTATACAATAACACGTGCACGTCTGAAATCGAAAACAATCACCAAATTCAGTGTATTCATTGTACTATCAATATTAGCATATATTATTATATTTTATCATGAACAATATGTAAGTTTATATTATTAGGTTGTCCGAAAAGTTCATTCGGTTTAATCAGATAGAGTTGCTCATTGAAAATTGAGCAGAACTTTCCGGACAGCCTAATATTTCTCATTCAATTGTCAATTCTTTGAAATAATAATTTCAAATCAAATCAATCAGTTATTCGACCCTGGCGAGGTCTTGTACATGTACGAAAGTACCTATGGCTATCTCCTGATATCATTGCGCCTGCTAGCATGGTCATGGTTCTCGTATGCAATCGTATTCACACTGATACACTATCCACAGAAATCATCATTTTTTGCTAAACTATTTCTGATCTACAGCATTTGGTAGGCGATTCAATGCAATTATCTGACCAATTCATTAACTTTTGAACTCTGACCTTTGAATTTTCAATTTCTGAACGACCTCTAATAGGTTCATATCGGCACCAATAGTCATAATGATCGCAACATTTGTCATACCGAAATGGATGCGTGAAAAAATAATCAATGCAGTCGAATTGATTATCGCTTTCAAAGCTCATTTGATATTTTTCGTAAGTCTTAGACCTGATTAGTCAAATTTTTTGAATTAATTTTCGGGAAATTTCCCATTTTGAACACTAGTACCTGACTCGGCCATCACGTGCTAACAAAAATTTCCCGTTTCATGTAAGTAATCAAGAAACATTCTCGGAAAATACTTAAAGACTGAAATAATTCACTTGTCAACCCCTTCAACCCCTGTCAACAGGTACGAACCACCCAGATATCGATAATGCAAAAAACTGGTCACATTGAAAGTGGTACTCTCGAACATTTTAATAATTATAAATATGCACCAACCAAATCATCATCATCATCGAAACCATTGGATGTGTTTGCCATAACTACGGCTGCATTTACAAATTTTAATGGTGTTACAAATGGCAATAATAATGGAGCTGGATTACCGCTCGGGCTAATTAATTACCCGAATAATAATTCAAATAATTACCCGAATAACACCAGTACACGTCGATTTGAACGAATGTCTAATCAACGAACACTGAATTCGGCTGAATCCGAAATAACATCGGTGGCTAGCTTGTCAAATCTATCGAATGCTAATGTTAATCAAGATGCGAATAGCAATGTGATGCCTGTACCTGAAGCTTGACTATTTGATGTACTGAATTAATTCGAATTATTTTAATTAAAAGCTTTCAAATTTAAGAATTTTTTACTTTAAGAAAATTTGAAAATTTTGAATTTCTGCGAAATTTAGAACAATGAAGCAGCTGCTGCCATCTATCGGTTTGTAAAATAACCAATTTTCAAATCAGCTGTTTTTTTGTTTTCATTTGAATTTTATCATTTTTTTTGCAGAATTAAAATGAATATTTATCATTGAAAATGTAATAATTCACTACAAACGAATAAGAAATATGATCGTTAGTTTCATGGGTATGAAAAAATGTGTGAAAACGATGTGAAAATCGGTATAATTGGTGCTGGAATAGCTGGAATTTATGCGGCCAAAATTTTATATGAAAATAATTTCAAAAATTTTTGGATTTTTGAAGCAACCGATCGTATTGGTGGCCGTATTTGGTCTGTAAAACATGGTAAATCAATCATACAATGGTCATCGATGATTTCTAATATTTTACCCTTTTTAAAAAACAGAAAACAATTGGATTGAACTAGGTGCACAATGGGTACATGGACAAGTCGACAATTGTTTGTATGAATATGCGAATGCAAGAAATTTGATAGCCGATCCAATCACTGATCATGGTGTCGAAGGTAATGGTTATTATTGCAATTTCAATGGCGATATAATCGATTGTTCAGCCGCAAAAGAATTGGTCAAATATCTGGATGAACAAAAGGAAAATATGAATTCAGCCGTAGCAGCGGGGCAAAATGTTTTCGATTATTTTTGCAAACATTTCGAAAGATTTATCGAAGATTCAGCCGTGGACAAACATTCGAAAATTTATCGAAACCTTTTGGACATGTTCCGATGGTATATTGTATACGAGGTTATTGATAATTCATGTGACCAAAATCTCCGTGAATTATCACCCCTTTCATATTCGGAATGGAAAGATTGCGATGGGGTTGTTGATCTACTAAATTTCCGCGGAAATTACTCATCGATTTTTGATGAATTTCGGAAAGATTTCCCGCTAGACGATCATTTGAGGCTGAAGCATGAAGTAACAAGAATCAGCTTGATGAATGATCAGAAAATGGTCAAATTGACCATCTCAGATGATCAAAATGTTGAAATTGAATTCGATTTCAATCACGTGATCATAACATCATCAATTGGTTTCTTGAAAGAAAATTTAAAAAGCGGGAAATTTTTCAATTTCAATTTACCTGAACCGAAGCAAGCAATCATTGAGGCTATTGGTTTTGGTACAATCAATAAAATATTTCTACATTTTACTCGACCATTTTGGAGTGATGATTGTAAAGGTATCCAGTGTATTTGGTCAAATATAACTGATGACCATTCATATCCTGAGGGTCATATGAATGGCTCATCTATCGACAATGATGACCATCATGGATTACCGCAATGGATTTATTGTATTCAAGGATTCGACAGGGTACGCAATCAACCAAACATGTTGATGGCATGGATTGGTGGCCTGGGGGCTAAAGAAATGGAAAACTATTCCGATATAGAAATATCAAATGTTTTACATCGAATATTACAACGAATTGTACCGAAACAATGTCTGATACGGCCGATTGATCGACCCGACAAGATTTATTGTACCCGGTGGTATTCAAATCGTTTTCAACGTGGTTCATATAGTAATCGTACAATGTCTTATCATAGCTTTGGGGACAGTAATAAAAATGCAAAAACTACTCACCTTAATTCTTCCAGTTCCGAGCAATTCGAGTATAACGTTGATGTATTGGCCGAGCCGATATACGATGATACTGATGCTGCCGCTGATGGCGCTGACGCTGATGACACGGCCGAAAATCGAACCCCGTTGATACTGTTTGCCGGTGAAGCAACAGATCGTCACCATTATTCAACCACACACGGGGCAATGAATTCAGGCCGGCGTGAAGCATGGCGATTGATCAATTATTATCGTCACAAACACAACAAAAATACAAATTGATGTAATTTCACTTGATTAATTAATTAATTTATTAATTATTTTCAATTTTTAATTAAAAAAAATTTTCACATTAATTAATGTGGTTTGTCCGAAAAGTTCTTCTCGATTTTTTTTGAATGAGAATCGTATTGATTTATACGTCAAAACTTTTCGGACAACCCAGTATTGATAATATTTTAAATAATAAATTTTTTTCAAAAATTATTGAAAAATCTTGAATATTTATATATATATACGTGTATATTTGTATTTATATATCTTTGAAAAAAAAATAGAGCGGAAAAAAAAAGGTTAAAATTGAAGATTTTAAACTTGAGATTTCCATTTGTTTATATTTGATTTGAATGATGATGATGATGAGGCATTTGTTGATTCGATTTTTTGAAAGCCGCCAGGGCGAATGTGCTAGTGAACGCCGGTAGCGTCTCGAAAATGAACTATTAATAAACCAATAAACAAGACGTACCAATACGTCAGCGGCTTTTAATAGTTTTTATGAAAAAAGACGTAGTGGTACGTCATTCAGGTGGATGGCTGCGGTGCTGTTTTGTGCGTGTGTGTACAAGTTAACATTGAATCAATAATTTCAGACAAAATAAATGATTAATTAATCATATCGATTAATTAATCACATTGCTGATTAATAGGTTCAGTTTCTTTCAACAGCCATTGCAATGCTTTGGTCATGCCTTGTGCTTTCAATTCTTTACCAACCAATTGACGACATTGTTGATGATAATCATTGATCCATTGTATCTGATTGATTGATTGGGTGGCAATGGAAATAAATATTGATGATAATTAATCAATTAATTAATCAAAAAAAAATGAAATTAATTAAAAAAAATTTTTAGGTTGTCCGAAAAGTTTTGTCCAATTTTCATAAGCTTTTCTCTATTCGATTCAATGGAATGAACTTTTCGGACAGCCTAATAATTAAGAAATTCAAACATAAACACAAGCACAGACGAACATACCTCATCGATTGTGAGCAAATTTAAATCAATCAATTTTGTCTGTATCGGTACCATTGTGATTGTTTCAAAGCCAAGATAGCCACGATCGTTGAAATTGTGCTACGAAATCAATGAATTAAATCGAATCAAATCAAATTATCAATTTGTCAAATCAAATTCGAAGCATTTAAACCTTTTAAAACCTTTTGAAAACACTAACCTTTAAATTTTCAATTTTTGTTACGACTAAATTTTCAATTCGAATACCGAACCTATTCGATTCATAATAACCTGGTTCATTCGATAAGATCATAGCTTCATCCATACCAGGATCATCTGGATTTAATCGATTCGTAACCAATATTGGTGGTTCATGTACATTCAAACACATACCAACACCGTGACCAGTACCATGGTTATAATCTAAACCAATTGACCAAAGGGATTGCCGTGCGAATGAATCTAAAAATTGTCCTTTTACTAAGCGGGGAAATTTTAGCCGAGCAAATTGTATATGTCCTTTGAGGACCCGAGTAAAACATTCTTTTTCATACGGTGTTGGTTGACCAAAGTGAACGGTACGGGTAATATCGGTAGTGCCGTCCAAATATTGTCCACCACAATCAAGTAGAAATATTTCATTCTTGGTGATTCGACGATTAGTTTCGGGGGTGCTACGATAGTGGATGATCGAACTATTCGGTCCGAACCCAGCGATCGTAGCGAAGCTAGGTCCAACATAATCCTTTTGTTTTCTGAATAAAGGTGGAAAGGGTTAAACCTATTAAATTTCATAGGTAACAAACAAGGTATCGATTCGAACCTTCGAAATTCATCCAATTTCGTATCGACATTCAGTTCATCTATGACCATTTTGCCGGTGGCAATTGTCGCAGTGGCGGTCGTAGTAGTCGTCGATGTTGATGATGTACCATCATCCGAATTCGTTGTCGCTGTAGTCGCCGTTGATGATGGTGAAAACATTTCCGTATCATTATCTTCGGTCATTTTCTTACGTTTACTTGTGGCGCCATCATCATCAGCGGTGGTATCTTCTACCATCGGTTCACCATCCTTACCATCTTCAGCATCATTTGAATTCGAACCATCGAGTTCATCTTCGATCCATGCGAATAGTTCACAAATGGCTACAGCATCTTTGATCTTCGAAATTGATAAGTTGAGGAAAATTATTAGGTTGTCCGAAAAGTTCTGGCCGATTTTCATGAGCAATTCTATTGTGATTAAACGCGATGAACTTTACGGACAACCTAATAGTTTAAATTATGTCAAAGACATTTAAAAAATGAATCAATTATCCACACACACACACACACACACTGACCACACTAGCCGCGCAAAGTACGCACACATACACACATAGATATCAATGATCATCATCATCATCAGCATCGATATGTATAACCTTGATCTTTACATTGAAATCACTGCTGTTTCTCCTGATCGAATATCATTGAATGGTATTAGGTTGTCCGAAAAGTTTTGGCCGATTTTCATGAACAACTCTATTGTGATTAAGCTGAATGAACTTTTCGGACAGCCTAATAGATCTGCTGGAAGATTATTTTCTTACATCGAAAATTTTACTTTAAAATTTCTGCGAAGATAATTCACACAGTTACAAATAATAAATATCAATGAATCGAATCATCGAATGACCATCATTGATGATGATCATTCTATATCTACATATGTACATGACTGTACATATGTAGATATATGATGATAAATCTATGATGATGATGACCTCAATCATTGATTTCAAGTTTAAATTTGAAAAAAAAAATTTGGTCAACAAAATTCAATTTTAAACGGAAATTTTTAAGCCTAAATTTTTCAGAAAAATAATTTTCAAAATACCTTTGAAATATTAACCACCTTTCGTCTATACCTTTGATGAAAAATGCCTTGGTAGACCTCAAAATAGTCATCGATAGCGTAGTCAAACCTTTGAAAACCTCTGTAAACCTCTCAAAAACCTCATGCAAACCTTTGAAAACCACTGAATACATCTCCAAAAACCTTTGAAAACCTCATGCAAACCTTTGAAAACCACTGAAATACTCTCAAAACCTTTCAAAAACCTCATGCGAACCTTTTAAAACCTCTGAAAAATCATCTTCGAGAAAATTTATTTCATTTTATCTGAACACATCTTTTCAAAAAATTTTATTTTTGAAATTTTTTTTCGGCCAAAATCAATGATATATTTATTTCAAATCTAAAAATTGTCCTGAATTTTTCAAATCTAAAAAAATAATTAATTAATTTTCATTCATTTATTCATTCAATTTTTCACAGTAAGTTGAATTTACTGTGAAGAAATGAAGCATAAAGCATCAAATCACAACACACACAAATTTGCATCGCTGCGCAAAGCTAGCGCAACAGGCCTATATGTTCATGAGTGTCTATGCATGTGTGTGTGTGTGTGTACAGCATTCAAAAATTCCCATAAAACAAAACGAACCTCTAATTGAAACATTTTTGAAAATTGGAAATTTTAATTTATTTGAAAATTTTCCAAAACCAAACCAACTCACATAGACAGCTAACGCGTAAAGGCTATACATCATCACTGATACATTACTATCACTGATCATCATTGATACCTCATCATCACCGATGATTGGGCAGCTACCGTAGCCACAAAAAGATGCAGATATTCAAATTAAGCAAAACGAAGAAGAACGGTTTCAAATCGATTGATTCGAATCAATGATAATTAATTACACTCAGAAACATTCCACAATGTCTGGCAACTTGCTGCGCTAGCCACAGCTATAGCTACAGCTACGGTAGCTGACATAGCTGGCGTAATACTTATTCCAGCAGCAAACTGTTGTTTCAATGTTTCGTCTTCATCGCTGCTGCTTATCAATGCGTCGAAATCAATAAATTTTCGTGGAAATGTTTTGAATCAATGGTGAAATCAATTTTCAAAAGCTTTTGAAAAGCTTACGCAGACAGTTTTTTTGGCTGAAAATTGATGATACACATTTAATTGAATTGAATTAAATTGAATGGAAATGGATAATTGAAATTCAAAAGGCAAAAACAAGCGCAAAACAAGCGATAAAAATCTAATAAAGGAATACATTTTGGATAAATAATGATCCACACACACACACAGATACACAGAAATGAAGGGCAAATGATGTGGTGAAAATGAAAATGGATGTACGTAAGCTTTTTAGCGATTCAGCAAGCTTTGAAACGATCCATTAAGCATCGTTCACACATTTGTTCAAATAGACGAGGTATGAATGTGCAAACACACTCATTTGAAGCCTATGCAAATCTTAAAAAATGATGATGATAATCCCCTCGTAAATTTACGACACATCTTTATCTCGCAGAGGCTTGAAACAAGGCTTTTAGCCTTAACGTGCGCGGCGTGTTTAGGGGAAAGTTTCATTTTTTCAAAATTTTTAACAAATTGGCGCAAAAATATATGGAGAAGTCTTAATACGCAAGGGATTGATATCTTTGAATGATCATTGATTGATACGGGATTAATCAATGACAAAAATTGATTCATCATTTCCCCTTGAGGGGCTTAAATTTAAGGCTCCGAAGGGTTATGCAATGAAAGAAGAAGAACACCGATGATGGCCGGAGAAAGCCTGCAAGAGCCAAGATAGACCCAACCTCTAAGTCCCAAAAGGGCCCTAAAAGGGTCGCGAATCATCTTCACTCGCACTGAACTCGACAAGCCAGTTGACAGCTTGCTGATTTCAGAAGGGGCAAATGATCAATGATTAATTAATCAATTTTTCAATTAAAAAACTCATGTGAGACTATCACATAAAATGTCATCATTTGAATCGAATATATGTATGTTAATAGATGTAAATTGATGGAAATTTAAATTTAGGTTATTTTCGTCGTTCAAAGTTTCGGGTGCATCATCATCATCATATATCAAGCCCGATATATATGACATATTCAGCAAGCTATTAATGCATTTAGTTCAGTTGTTTTCAAAGTTTTAAATTGATTTAATCCTCTCGCATATAAATTTGGTTGTGGTGATCAGATGATCGAAAAAAAATCGGTGGTCATAGAGTTGACCTATGAGATATTTTTTTTTGAGGTAGTTATTTTTCAAGGTTGTCCGAAAAGTTTTGGCCGATTTTTAATATGGACTCACATTGATTTAACAATGATTCAAAGCCGACAGAACTTTTCGGACAACCCAAAAAATTTGAAAATAAGCCCTATCATCAATGGCTTATCGCTCCTCTATCTTTGCCCTACTACACATCAAAACACTACCTTTTTGAAGCTCGAAGAGGCGATAAATAATTTGAATTTTCAAAATTTCAAAAAATTTGAAAAATCAAAATTCAAATTAAAACATTTTACGCATCATTCATTCAAGTATATGTATGAAGCATTAACAGTAAATGGATTTTCACATTTTACACACAGACCAGTTATCTACGCAATCTATTCAATAATCATCCCCATCATACTACTGTGTATTTATACATATGATTAGTGGCTGCGGATGCACTAAAACGGATCACATTTGCGAATGTATGTGGCGTGTAAAATGGTGAAATATATGATTTTTGGCTTGATTTTTTCAATTTCAAAAAGATTTACAGATCAACAACAGCAACAGTAAACAAGCAGATATTAATGTAAATGATGATGATGATGATACAACTTGCGCGGCAAGGCTAAACATTTATTTAAAAAAATAAAAACCTTTTAAATCTATGAATATTTGAAATGAATTCAAATTCAATTCAACTTTGGACACAATTTTTCAACTATTTATTGGTGCTATTCGATGAGCTTAATACCTTTAATACCTGTGGAAACTGTTCATTTTTTTTTTTTTTTTTTTGAAAGGTATGAACCTGTCAAATGATGTCTACCTATCTGTGTATGTCCGACACATATATACCTAATAGGATCTTCACTGATCAGTGATCATCATTTTCTAAAACTGTCTCATGATAAATGTCTACCACGCAAGTGATTTACATGTTTGTCTATGAATCATTTATCATTCATTCATGTTTCATATCCTTTTCATTAAAAACATGTATAACCTTTAATGGAGACCTATTAATTTTGCTAAAATTTAGATCAATAATCTACAAGGATAAAGTAAAGATAACTGGCTCGACTAGTTCGAATCATTTGGTGACAAAATAGATATATAGGGGTTGTCCGGAAAGTTCTGGCTAATTTTCATAAGGCAACTTTATTGTGATTAAGCCGAATGAACTTTTCGGACAACCTAATATTTCATCTAAAAAAAAATTAATTCAAATAAAAATTAATTTAAATCTAAAAATATTCATATGTGAATTTAGCCAGGGACACACATATTTACCATACATCCGTACGCATTTACATACACACACAGATATCCACACAGTTATTCACAGACACACGGATAGACTAATGGGCACACATAGACGAGTAGGCTCATAGACATACACAGACATACATTGGAGATGCATCGTTTTGATCAGTTTTGATTTGAAAATTTTTAAAATTAAAATTTTCAAAAATTTTAAATCTCCATGAATAACACGATTTCAATTTTTTGAAATTTAAAAAAAAATGTCACCTGTTTGTACTGTATTTTTACTGTGTTAATCAAATAATGCAGTAGTAATACACATATACAACACGACAACAAACAAGCGACAAACAAGGTGTGTGCACTTATTAAGTGCTAATAAAGTAAATACTAAATAAGATTTAAAAAAAAAAATATATATTTAGGTTGTCCGAAAAGTTTTGACCGATTTTCATTCAGCAACTTTATTGTGATTAATCCGAATAAACTTTTCGGACAATGCTAATACATTTGAATGAATAAAATTACTTAATTAGTTAATTTTTAGTCTTTGATCAATCAACTTCAAGTCATTTTTGATTTTGTATGAAGTTTGATTTGATGATATCAAATCAAATTGAATATTTAAAAAAAAAAAAAAAAACTAAATTAACATAATTTGAGGTCAATTTTTACCTTCTACGACGACCACTATATTGAATACGACGATGTCATCAATTTATCGAATGGATGAATAATTTTGAAATTTTAAACTATTTTCAAAAGAAATAATTTTTCAATCATAAATCAATTCAATTCAATTCAATGATCAAATCACAAATCCATCAATGGTATTCATGTATACACAAACACACGTCTTAGCCCTCTCTCTCCCTCTGTATATCGCTACATTGGCAATGAAGATATTTGAATTTTAAAGATTTTCAAAGATTTATGAAGATTTATGAACATATTTCAATGGTGATGGGGCCTTTCACAAAGGGATCACCGTTAAGACGTTCAAAGGCTGTTCGCTGATGAAATGGCTTCAAATTTTGACAAATTCGTTGATAAATGAATCGATTTGATTGATCGATTGATCAGAGTAAAAAAATGAAAAGACGTATTTACTTACATGTGCCCAACGCATTCCGTTCAATTCAACATTGTTTTTGATTGTTTTCATCAAACAAACTGGCGTAACCGGAGTCAGGAGTCGCATTGATTTCGGTACAATATTCACCAATGAATAGCTAGTTTTTTGGCTTATCTATTTATTATGGGATTAAATCAAAGAAAAAACAAATTAAATCATTATTAGTGTTATTAATACATGAATAATTCAATACGGAACAAGAGCTTAATCAAAAATTCAATCAAAACAAAGGAAATTATGAGAAATGATTTGTTTCACAATTATTATATCAAGGAATTGGATTTAAGAAATCATAACCAGAAATAAAAGAATCGAATGTAAGAATAAATTAATTGAAATCAAATTAAATTTGTGCAAATGTATGTGTGTGTGGTAAATATAATAATAAATGAATAATAATTATTATTATATTTGAAATCAAATATTCTAAGAAAAAAATTAATTATAATACAATTAAAATTAATTCAATTTAAAGAATTCTAAAAATTTAACACTGAAATTTATAATTGATTATCATAATCAAACAAACAAACAAATAATAATTGAATCATGGTGTGTGGTCATCATCAATAAATGAATGATTCAATCATTATTTATAACAATCAACAGCAGCAGTGGTCATTCGGTTCAAAATTCATAATAAATTATAATTCCTTGTTATTATTATTATTATTTGCTATTATTAATTCTAAACAAATTAAAATTGTCAAAAATATTTCAAATTATTCATTTGTTGTGTTTATACAATATACAATTGATTGTATTGACTATTTGAAATTCTAAGCATTTTTTTTTTGTCATTATTTTCAAACATTTGTAAAAAAAAAAAAAAATGGTAAACCAAATCTATACGATTTTGATGGTGGCCACCATCGCATTCAAATAATATTAAATAATTTATAGCATCATTGTTTTTTTTTTCTATTAAATTTGCTGCATTTCACTTGATTATAATCATATTCAAATTGATTGATAATTTATGTGGTTGTCCAAAAAGTTCATTCCGCTTAATCGAATAGAGTTGTACATGAAAATCGGCCAAAACTTTTCGGACAGGCTAATATATTTATTTTCAATGGTCAATTTTTTTCTTAATTTTTTTTTAAAGAAAAATTGAATTCAATTCAATTCAAATTCAATTAGAGAACACACACATACAAAAAATAAAATAAAATAAAATAATTTGAATTGATTTGACAATTTGACAATAATCACGAAATTCAAAAGCTTTAAAAGCTTCAAATGCACAATGAAAATTGCGCAGCAAAATTCAGTGAAATCAAAGGGTCAAGTGTTGTGATTAGGGTAAATGGCTTTTTCGTAGGAAAAAAAAATCATGACAATCAAAGGTATCATTGAATTTGAATTGGTCATAAATATCAATCGATCGATTGATTGATTGATTTGATTTGATCGATGATATTTATGATTAATTAATTTAAAATTTGATTCGAATAATTTCGAATTTCAAATAAACTTACCCATATTTTATCATTATTCACTTCGCTTAATTCATTCGCAATGTATGATCGAAGGAATTGTTTAATAGATTCATATGGTTTAATTTCAATCACTTTCGACATAATCATCGATTGTATCGGAGTTGTCGCTGATGCTGACTCTGATGATTTCGATGATATCGATGTTGCCGGTGAGCGCATCGATTGCTCAATGGCCGCATCTTGATCATCGGTGGACGCTGCGGCTGCCGCCGAATCTTTTGCGTCCATTTTACTATCACAATCGTGATCGATTTGATCATCGTAATCGTCTTCTTCGGCTTCGGCTTCAGCATCATCGCCGCGGATGATTCCTAAATGTTTCAATGTTTTCGTGGCTAATTTTGCTTCATTTACAAATAAACTATTCGATGATGGTGGGCAGATACGTCATATGTGTGCGTGTGTGTGGTAAGGTTATAATTGATTGTAGGCGTTGTGTTTAATGTGTAAAATGATGATGAAATATTGAAATGGAAAAATTGAAAATTAATTAATCAGAAAGTTTTGAAATTGTCATAGAAAATTGAAATCAAATTGAAATATTGAAATTCAAATTAGGTTGTCCGAAAAGTTCATTCGGCTTAATCAATAGAGTTGCTCATGAAAATCGGCCAAAACTTTTCGGACAGCCTAATTTGATTTGATTTCAATTTGAAATTTTAATCAATTTGAATCGGTGGATATAAATGATTGAAAATCAATGGAAATTGAAGACTTACTAAGCTCGATCCAGTGTAATGATAGCATAGGCGAAAAATACCGGATTATATTCAATATCGGAACCACGTAGATTGAATAACCATGCAATATCATCCAATGATGATAATATAAGCATTTTACAGTTGGAATCTTTGGCCAACATTTTCTGTCGTAATTCCTGTAATTTTCTAGGCCATGATTTCCCCGTGAATTTCCGCGATAATGGCCATATGGGATCAGTGGATCTTGGCGGTCGATCAAGCCATATTTGATCGATTAAATTTCCATCGGTTTCAACAAGGGAATTGCCACTGGCCGATAATTCTTGTTCCAGTCGTAACCATTGTTCATGCGATAGCTGATTACCATCGACACCGATTGTTGAACCTTTGGGCAATTTTCGATTTAACCATTCACCAATGGTCGGTGTATCTGGTTGATATTGTTTCATGAGGCGCCATTGGTCCAGGTTTAGCTCACGTTCAGCTTGCAAAAAGTAACGGCCATCGGTCCATAGCGCAGCTTCATCCAACGTTATGACAGCCGTACCATATGAACCGGTAAAATTGGTGATGAATTCACGCCGTGCATCACATGGGGCAATATATTCGGAATTATGGGCATCGGATGTAGGCACAATCAATGCATGATATGTCATCGTTGCTGGTTTACTACCCTGACCTTGTAGCGAGCTACCGGCTGCGGCACGCATCAAGTTACGCAAGATTTTCAACAGATTTGTCTTGTCTTTCAACACCATGTTAAGAGGTTGATCTTGTTGAGGGTTATTGTTTGAAGAATTATAGAAATTATTACTATGATTAATTACGAGATCAGAACGTTGAAGGTTTGTTCCTGTATTTGTTGAATTGAGAGTAGAAAATAAAAAGATTTGAAAGGGTTAAAATTTTGAAAAAATTTAAAGGTCATCAAAATAAATAATTAAAATATTCGCAAAGGTTAATCCATTCAAACTAGGCAAGGGTTCAATCCATTCAAAAAGTCTTTATGAGTTTTGATCAAAAACAATTAGTCTTGGGTCATCAACAAACAGACATCATTAATAATGATGTTCGAATCAACCTTTTGCACACATACAGCCTCTTTCAACCCCTTTTAACCCTTCAAACCTTCAAAAGGAACACCCACAAACACCCTCAATAATGTACAACAACCACAATATGATGCACACACACCCCTTTTTTACAAATTCATACCTAATGAAACAAATGTTGAATGATTATTGTGATTACTTTGACGATTATTATTACGGTGATGATTATTATTATCACGAATATTTGGATCGTTATCATCGTCGATAATATCATCATCAACATCATCATTACTATCACCTTCATCATCATCATCATCAACACAATCATCATCATCGACCATATCATTACAAATATTCAAAGAATTATTCGAATTATTTGTGGTGGTGGTGGCGGCAACAACAGCCGCAGCAGCTTGTGCCGCTTGTTGTACCATACTCAAATCGAAATTTTTCAACAAATTTTGGCTGTAAAGGGTTTGTGCTAAGGCTGCAGCGGCAGCTGCAGCCGCAGCCATTTGTGAATTCGTCGATGATTGTTGCTGTTGCGTTTGATTCTGATGATTATGAAGGTGAGAATGAGGATGCATCGTGGTCGGTGACGGTGGTGTCATCGATTGATTCGATAGCTGGTTCGATAGCTGATTCGTTGACGAAGATGAAGACTGAGAAATCGTCGGTGGTGGTGGTGGTGGTGGCGATAGAAATTTAAAAGTTTCACCCAACAAAGATGGAAATGAATTTGTTGCTGCTGCTGCTATGGCAGCGAATGTGGCGACATCTTGAAACATGGTATCATTTAGTAGATTCGAATTATTCGAAGTATTATTCGAATTTGAATTATTCAAATGATTATCCATCATCATCATCATCATTAGCTGGTTACAGTGATCAAATTGCTGCTGCTGCTGGGACTGCTGGGGCTGTAATGAAGGTGATAACGAAGACTGATTGAGGTGCTGGGGCTGCTGGTGGTGGCTATGACTGAACATGTTGGCCAGCGGCGACGTAGTCGATGATGGCCGATTATTGCCACCATTGTTATTGTTGATCATATGATTCGAACGATGATTGTTACAATTTTTACCAGTACTATTTCCACCTACATGACCACCGCTGCCGGTGTAAATATCCAAATTAGTTCTTTGAGAGGATGAATATTTATGATTTCGATGATGCGGCAGCAATAATTTATTGTATTGATTCGATTTATTATTTGAGTTATTATTTGAATTATTTGGCGTGAAATTTGGTGAAAATCGTAGCTGATTCTGATGGAACAAAGGTGACAACGGTGGCGTTGTCGTCGCAGCAGCAGCTGATTGCTTCAACGATTTAATCGATTGTTCAAATATGGATTGATTTGAACGATGATGATCATTGTTATTATCAGCTGATGATGTCGATGTGGATGATGAGGACAAATTGATTACTTGATTATTCAATGATTCATTAAGTGATTGACGAAATAAGAAATTATTGAGACTATTGTGACTATGATTGAAGCTCGTCGAATTATTAGCTTGGGTCGTTGATGAGGCTAAACTCTGCAAAAATGTGAGCGCAGATTGAAAATTTTGCGGTGACAACAATGAATTGTGATCATTAATCGATGGTATCGGTGGTGGAGGCGATGCGGACGATGTCGATTGTGGCGAAGATTGCGGTTGATGATCGAATCGATGATTCAAATGATTAAATTGATGATGCTGATGATGAGGTGGTAACGACAGCAGCGCCGATTGCGGCTGCTGCTGCTGCTGCGGCGGTGATTGGACATTTCCAATCATCGATAATGGAGGTATTCGTTGCGGTTGTTGTTGCGGTAATTGTTGAGATTGACATGCACCGACAGGTGGCGTTGATGATGATTTACTCATTGAATTATTATTCGAATTATGACTGGATTTATTATTATTCAAAAGTGAAGAATATGCTGCTGCTGCGGCCGCGGCAGCAGCCATTGATGATGATGAGGTTGGTGTTGGGGGCGCTGGCGGTGTCGCTGATGCATTTGTTGATGATTGAGTGGTATTCGAATGATGGTGCTGTTGCTGCTGATGGTGATGATGATTGTGACCATGACCATGGCCACCACCATTACGCAGCATCAGCGATGCTTCAGGTGGATGATTATGTTTATTATTGGATTTTTTAACACGATTATTAACGGTGACAGCACGGCCAGGACATTGGCGATCACGTGAACAACGCCAATAAACGGTACCATCTTTACCATCTCGCACTTTATTATAGCGATGGCCTTCAAACAGTAACGCAACACCGCCACGTTGTGTGGCCACATATGAACAAGCTGAACTTGGTTCCATTGGAATTAAGAATTTTTAATGATTAATTATCTTCGATTAATTACGTACGGATCAATACAAATAATCATTCGAAGATGTTTAGATACATTTCAAAGGGTTCAAATATCGATCATTTATCATAAACTGATTGGGGCTGATTCAAATGTTTCAAAACGGTCATAATGATTAAGACCATAATTGCAGATGAACAGATTCGATCGAATTTCATTCGATCATAATTCAATGATTCGATCAATCGAAATCGAAATTCAATAATCTTCAATAAATTATCGTTGATTTCAAATTACACTTGTCAATTGTTTTTTTTAAATTGAATTTGTTGTTGCTGCTGTTGAATTATATGCGCTTTTATTGTTCAATGAATTTTCGAAAATTTTTCAAAAAAAAAAAAAAAAAATATTCTTTCGTTCATTCACATTGAACACAATATTAAACATCATATTACATTATTAAACATTATTACATCAATTCAACGATTCATAATATTCGTAGAATACTCATCATTCGTAGAATTCATTGATTCTTTTCAAATTATACGAAATCAAAGTACACAAAATACTGGTACACCTATTATACATTAAACATCACACACATCGAACACACATATACGCGCATTGTTGATGCGTTTTGCTGTGTGTGTGTGTTCAAATTTCGTACACTAAGAAAATTAGACAAAATAGTGGCGGTAATACGGTTGGTGTATGCGTGTGTGTGTGTGTGTATGTGGTAGGGTTAAATCCTTTATACATTCATCATTTATCATCCATTCATTCATTCAAATGTTCAAGAATATTCTGTTCAATTCCGCATAACATTCGAAATTGTTGCTATTGAATTTTACTGCAGAAATTTCATTGCTTGTTACTTATTTTGAATAATTTTAACTCTGCGAAAATCTTTTGCGTATTATCTTCGGTGTTAACGAAGAAATTCTTTGAATAATAATAATAATAAGAAGAAATGAATAATTTTTGCGGTTTTTGGCATCAAGATGCTTCGAGTGTTGTGTTGTGTTGTGTTGTGTTGAATATGAATCAATGTATGTATGGTGAATACGACACATATGATCATTTATGATCAACATTGAACATGCGTTCATTGAGTCAATTTGAATTTGATGATTTTTATAAAAAAAAAAAAAAATGGTTTAAATTTGAAATCAAAATTCAATTATTCAAAATGAGCCGATTCTTATTCGTTGATTTATTCGTAAGTTAAATCAAGATGATGGATACACACATGATTGTTTGATGATGAACTGGTGAACGTTGATTATTTATTTGTTTCAATGTGTATAATTTGTATTTGTTGTGTAATCATTCATTTTTGCTACAATTCATTTGAATTAATATCGATTTTAATTCAGAAGTTAAGAGTTCATGCATCGAAATTCTTCATTTGAATTTAAATTTAAATCAAAAATTTCAAAACATTTTGTTTTTGGCGCGAAAATTTCAAAATTTTCACAGAGAATTTACAACAATTATTTCTCAAAGTGATTTTCTTTAAAGAAATAATCCTTAGAAAAATTGTCAAATTGTTGATAATCTTAAGTTGATAATAATAATTGACACAAATTTTTCATTTTTCAAAAAATATTCACAAATTGAATTTCAAACACACACAAAAACATATAAATTTTCACATATACTGCTTACATTCAAATAGACATCCGTATAGACTCATAGACATTTTGATTAAACATTTAACACATAAAACACATCCACTGAATGATGTTGACTGAATCTACTGTCTATTTGAAATGAAAACAAAACACACACATTGAAGAAAATTTGATATTTCATTTCAAATTTAAAAAAAAATTCAAAGGCTATAACTATGATAACTATGACTATGAATGAAATTAGAAAATTTCAAAAAAATTCGTAACAAACAAATGAATCGAACGAAGTTATCATTGATATCAATTTCTGTTCATTTATTCATTCATTTTCAAGCAAGCTTCACACTAAGCCCTGGCTGAGCACAGTGAAAAGAGTTTTTGCGCTCTCTTTTTTTCTGTTTTTCAAATTTTCACATCCTTTTCTACCTATGTGTGATTAGCAATAATCAATGAATCAATGGACACACATTTGATACATCTTAAGTGTGGTATGTCTGTCTCTGTGTGTATGTGTATATGTTGTCATTGCACATTATTTATTAAGGTTGTCCGAAAAGTTTTGGCTAATTTTCATTGAACAACTCTATTGTGATTAAGCTGAATGAACTTTTCGGACAACCTTGTAATATAAATATATATCAATACACAGGCAATTCATACAGATACAGATATACCATACAGGTGTCTTCATCACCATAGGTCTTACTGTTTATTTTCTTATACTAGTGGCTATTTTCAATGATGATGATAATTATTATCATTTGAAATTAAAATGTATCAATGAATGTGTCTGTGTCGACAAAAATTGAAAATAGATTCGTGTATATTTGTCATTAAGCATATACATTTGCTTATATGTTTAGGCGGCATATAAAATGAATATGTAGACATTTGCACGTATTTTACAGGTAATAAGTAAAATATTACCATTCAAATACCTTAACGTGAATATGAGAAGAAACCTAAATATATCCGAATAGACATATATTTGAAGAAAAAATGTGTCGATTTTCAAATTCAAAAATTAAGGAATTCATAATAAGAGAATCTAATAAGATTCCGGATGAGGTTCTTGAAGAATAAAATATCGGAAGAATTTAAAAATAAGGAATTCTTAGATTCTTAAGATATTTGAAGTTTGAAGATAATGAGAAATATCCGTGTAAGTTGTGCGCGACAAGACAAATTAGAACACAGATACAGATAAAAATGCGAGGAAAACACGTGCTAAATCTAAAAAATGAAGATGAACGAAAAAAAAAATTCAAATTTAAAACTATAACAAGCTGTTGAATATGCGCATTGAAAACACGCGCGCATCACACAGCTAATAACACGTGCAATTATTTGAAATATTGAAAATTTCTGAAAAATTTTGAAATTACTCTCAAATCAGTGTAAAATTTATGTTTATAGATTTGAAAATTTCGAAAAAAAAAATCAAGAAAAATCAAAGACTACAAATCATCAACACCTTAAAAAAATTGAAATATTGAAATATGGATTTGCGTGTGTGTGTGTGTTAGTGTGTCTACGTGTATATGTAAGATGCTGAAGATGCTCAATAAATTGAAATTCATTTTAATGAATTTATTTCTTAATTTCTTTATTTAGGCATTTAGGCAATAAAATTAAGCCTAAATTAGAGGATGTCCGAAAAATTCTGGCGCTATTCAATGAATGTAAAATTTATGAGAATGTTGATTAAAAATCCGAACAAACTTTTCGGACAACCTTAGAAATTTTCTAATTGCAATCGATTCGGTCTATTTCTTTCAATACTAGAATTACAGTACTCATATCGAATCATTTGAATTCACTGATTACTCTTTAAAATATCGAAAAAAAATTTCAAAGAAAAAAATAATCAAAAAACACGTGGAAACACGTGTTTTTTTAATGTCTCAAAATTTGTAACTATTTCATCTTAAATTCATTTAATTTCATTTAAATTTCTTAAATTACATCCAAACAAAAAAAACTAATTAATTGAAAATTTTCAATTTTCATCTTTGACTAAATTACTTATCAGATCATCATCATCTTAAAACAAATCGTATAAACAGTATTTATATCTTTGAATAAATAAAGCATTAGGTTGTCCGAAAAGTTTTTGCCAATTTTTAAGATAGACTAACATTGATTTTACAATAATTCAATGCAGACAAAACTTTTCGGACAACCAAATATAATTATAAGTAATAATAGTCTATGATCTATTACTGTTACGCACATCCATCCATCCACACATACACACACATCATTCAACACATTGATTCAATGGGATAATTGCATTGAATTTTTTTTTCGTCGACAAAATAACCAGAGGCAATTTACGCGCGCATATATTACACACCTTATTATTATTCATAGATCATTTTTTTTTTTACTCAAAAATTGATTTAAATCATTTTAATTTTTGAAAATTTCTGAAATTTTTCTTAAAAATCAAAAAATCACTAAATCAATCGATGGCTCGACAGGCGCCTATCGAGC